>JXXA01018016.1:0-11734 GCA_000956255.1 Anopheles punctulatus
TAAACACTTTAATCACACTTAATCCACCAAAAACACATTTAATTATGAACATTTTGCTTGGCTACTGTGATGAGTCCACCAATCCGGTAGCTCCTGTGGAGGATGTCTCTCTCTTTCTCTCTTTCTATGTGTGTGTATATTTGGCAAAGACAAAATAATTTCATCCTCCTAGTGCTGGTTTTTTTTCTTCTCTCAACTGCCCATTTGTATCTGTGCCCACCAAAAGAAGGTGTGTGCTCCTGTGGTGGATTTGTGGTTTCGTGTTTGCGCAATGATTTGGTGTAATTAAGTTTACTGCGGACAATTAATTCGCTAGCCTTCCGCCCCTTCATGCAGGCTTGCGAAACGGGTTATTTAGGGACGACAATCACGTCACACGGGGAGGGTTGGCCCAAGTGGAGGCCACGGCATGCAAGTAATTTTAATAGCTCATTGGTTAATTTGGCAGAAGCAGCAGCAGCGGCGACGTTGGATGTCACCGCGCTACTAATAAGGGCAGGTTAGCGTGAAAGTAGGGTTAGGAGCACATCGGCCCCTGGAGAGACGGCACTAAGCTGGTGGTTACTTTCCATTCCTAATACGAGGCATGCAGGAGCTTTGGTGGAAGGGTTTATGACGTGCTTCAGTGTTTCATGTGCCGTTGTGGTCGGCCACAGCTATCAGCTAAGTTGAAACGGTTCCGAATCACGAACGAAAGTTCTTTTGTTTGATCGATCGCCCAGACAAGGATTGCATCTATTGTTTGAACAGACGATCGCGGTTGCAAAAGTCGAGCGAATCATTAAAAAACAGACTAGGATTGAAATTGATTGAATAGATAAGCTACAGGGAACTCCTAAGATAAGATATTTACTGCGCGTAGTCATTCAAAGCATTGGAAAAATCCTTTCACCTTTCGTTGTGCAGGGCAACAAAGAAACAGTGAAGCCAGTAAGAATGGTAATTAATATTCAGATTCTCAACCTCAGCTAAAGCAAACTCCGATCCGCTGTTGCACTCAGTACCCATTCCGATGCACCGGACGCATGGCGATGCAGTTTACATTATGCCGCATCCGTTTGGCGGCGTGGCTTCCGGTTACGTTCCTAGGACATCACCGGGCGACCTACTGTAGAACGCCACCGGCGGTAGGAAATGTGTCATCTCTCGAGGCGTCTATCAACGTCCGTCTTCGTCTAAATCACGTGCAACTCCCCGGGGGCTCTTGGGAAAAACCTGTTTTAAAGACAAGACAAATGGAAAAGGAGAGAACGATAGAGAGAGCATACACCCCACGGACGTGATTTGTTGTGAGTTTCACAGTTATGCTGCTTACCGAGCTGCCAGGAGGGAGGAAACCCGTCGAAACATGCGCCAACAACGATAGGCGCGAGGCCACCAGGAGCAGCAGCAAAGCCTACTGAGATCAACTTTCGGGTGGGAAAGATATATGTGCGGTTGTGTATGTGTATGTGTGTGTGTTTGTGGCAAAAGATCTTATCGGAACTGGTCGTGTCCCGTCGCATTAGATGACCTTTTCGGGACGGTGTGAGCCTGTGGAAAAGGAAAACTTCCTATATTGCCGGGTTCATAGTGGTGTGTGTTGTCGAGACGGCTGTCGAAATGAGGGGAAGGTGTCACCCAGACAGGTTACGGTGGTACTACGATAATTTGTCACGTTTCTTGCCGGAGAAAGCGAAATGATTGTGCTTGGATATATATTTTTTTTGCTTTGAAATTGGAACACAAAACTGTCGCTTCTGATTCGGTGAGAACAAACTGCTGCTGTAAAAGAAAAAACAAGTTTTGTAGCAAGAGGCGAACAAAAATATTGTAAAAGTTTTAATGACGCGCGTAGGATATCATCGCATGCGGTGGACAATTAGTTATCACGCTATTTTTACGCTATCGCGCTGGTATAATTCCAGGAAAAAATGGATTACCGCCAGGCAGGACTTATCGCTGCACCCATATCACATCACGGACACACAAACGCGGCGCTAAGCATATGCGGACGATAAGCATCGGTAAATTATCATCATGATATGAAGGAGATACTGCAGCACCGTGTGCTCGGCTTGTGTGTGTGTGTGTCCTGGGCGGAGTATGATGCCGCTGGTGACAGTTTGTTCGGTTGGTGTTGCCAGTCTCGTTTCCTGTGGCCCATAAATTATGCACCAAATCGACGTCCATTCTGTTGATTGGTCATTACGATGGGACACGATGAAGGCGTTGGTGGAGCATACAGAACGTTACACGCTTTTTCCATACGCCAGGTTTAACGATGGTGACGCGAATGAAAATTTCACGGTTCGTGTTAGGACGCACTAGACGTTTACTTCGCTTTATTGTCCCCAAAGGATAATGAATCGCCTCGTGCGACACGTGATGAGAAACGACGCACGAACGCGGATGTCTCCTTCTCTCTTTCTCTCTGCAGTAGTCTTAAAGAGCAATTCAAAATGAAACTCTACCCGTTGGATTTGATTTATTCATTCCAAACCAATAATGTTCTCCATTTTTGTTTCTTTTCGCTTTTGCAGACTATGCTCGTTAAAAATAACCCGCCTGTCGCTGCTCACACCACTGCCGGCCGATCTGACGTCCCTGTCGTTGGCCGTACGGATGCAAAGCTCAAAGCGAACGCTCCGCTCGCACGAGATTCCGGTACCGCAATCACTGAGCGCGGCGTACAACAGCAGCAGCAGCACGGGTGCGATCGGTATGGGCGGAAGCATAACTGGCGCCGGTGGTGGCATCGGCACCGGGCAGCTGCTAAATTCGCCACCCCTACTGGAGACGGACCTGGACCTTCACTTCAGCCTGCAGTATCCACACTTCATCAAGCGCGACGGTAACCGGTTGCTGATATTGCTGCAGCGTCGCAAAAAGTACAAAACGCGCACCATTCTCGGCTACAAGACGCTCGCCGAGGGTGTGATCCGGATGGATGCCGTGCTGCAGAAATCGATGGACATGACGGTGGAGCTGAACGGCTCGGGAAAGGCGGGCCGGGCCGGAGTGACGATAGCGACGCTACGCGCCACCCAGGTCACCTCGATCCCGGTTGATCAGGACAACAAGAACAACAACAGCCTGCTGGTGACGGATCGCGTCAACGAATACTCGGACGAGGACGAGGAGCAGGAGTTCAGCTCGGGCGACGAGAACGATGAGGGGTTGTCGGGGTATGCGGCCAAGCGCAACTACGCCGGAAAACGCGATTCGTACAAAAAGTTCGGCGAAACGGGCGAACAGGACGGCGAGCAGGACGACGGCACGATGCTGCCGTCGAATCAGGCGGACAGTGACAGCGACTTCGACAACATGGGCAAGGAGAAGTCGCGAGGGAAGATGAGTCGGGTAAGCTAGCCAGCCGTACACACGCTCATGCGGATCACTAATCAATCTCCCTCGCTCGCGGGTGCTTTCTACACTTTTAGCAACGAAATTTCAAACAACGCATCATTTCACTGCTCAAACGCTTCAAGGTGCCGGAGGAACTGGAGGGTGACGTGCGGGAGCGAGGCCCTACCCTGCGCGGCAAGCAGGACCTGGACGCACTGTTCCAGGAGCTGGAGTCGCTGTCGTGCGGCGAGGGTGACGACTCCGGCCAGGACATGGACAGTCTTTCCATCGGCTCCACGCCGAAGCCATCGCTAAGGCCATTCTTCGAGAGCACCGGCAAGCCGGTCCTCACGCAGCAGCATTCCTCGATACAGCTCAGCTCGATGCAGAAGGGTGGTAACAAAGGTAAAACAATGGAGCAAAAGGAGCCACCCGACGACGCCGGGAGCCTCCCTCCATCGTACCGTCCCGGGGCAAACCCGCGGGTGCTTCGATTTGTGTGTGTTTTTTGTTTGTTTGCGGTGGTTAGAGCATTGCGGTTTTTACTTTTGGTTTTATTTTTGTTCCTTTGTCGCTACCATTCTGCTATTTCATGCTGTAACCATGTTGGTTCCCTTTTTAGTTTTGTATTCCCTTTCTGTTGCATTCTGCGAGGTTTTTGGCCTTCAAGCGTGCACTGATGGCAGTAATGCTTGTTTGCAATCGAAGTAGGTTGTATGCGACTATATTTGATTCTTCGTTGTTACACTAGCTTCGATCGTTTATTTTCGTTTTTTTGTTTAATGTATACAGTTTTTTTTTTGTTAAATTTAGATAGTATTATTGCTTCTATTCTGAATTTTGTGTCATTATATTGTGTTGTTTTGTGTTAGATTTGCTAAAATGGTCTTTTTGCAATTGCAAAAAACATAGGCTTTACTCCCTTTTGCCAAGTAAAGGCCTCAATATGATAGTCGAATTGTACTATCTATTGTAATGTGCTGCTACATAGAATTCTATCCCGTCAAAATACAAACCATCCAAATTACAACTCATTCTCGATCGCTTCATATCTCATGGTATGTGGTTTTTGTTGCATGGCTTTGCCTTTTTCTGTTGTTAGGCTTTTATGTTTTAAGAAGATTTTCTTTCATATCATATCGTAACGTGCGCTGCTTTCCTTCCACCCGTTAACACCCGTGCTCTACCATCTAACCATGTGTCATAAGGTGGCTTCGGTACTGCGTGCGTGCGCGTGTCTATGTGTGTGTATGTTGCGTATGCCTACCTAGCCGTTTAAGTTACGTTCGTTACCCGATTTGTTTTTATTTGTTTTCTTTCATTATCTTTTATGTTCCTTTCAGATTTTATGCCAGAAAAGAAACCCAATTTAGAGAAGCGTGACTCGCTGGTCGAAAAGAAAAGCAATTCAATAACAATTGCCAATAATCTTATTAATAGTATGAACGGCAACAGTATTAATAACAATCAGACTAGCAATTACAGTAACAGCCAAGGTTTGTAGCTTTTCCAAATCAAAACAAAAAACAAAAAACAAAACGTACAGTCGTTGTGGTTCACGTATTTTATCTATCTTCCGTCCTGTATCCACACTCTCTTTTTCAACGTTACTTTTTTCTACACACACACACACACAAACTCTACCTGTCTCTTTCACTCTCTTTCTCTTTGCTCTTCTCCCTTACTTCTTGGCAAAATTTTCTTCGCACTGCACACACCGGTTTGTTTGTACGTAGATTATCACCCGTTCCAAGTTCTTACCGATTGCCGAAACGCCAAGCACACTTGAGCGTGAATCTGTCCGTGTCTGCCTGTGCCCGTGTTCCACGCTGCATAGTTCTTTCACAATACCTCTCACTGACTCAACGCTAAACTACTGCATCAATTGCAACTTTGCAAGATTTTTCGTTGTTCCTTCACCTCACCACCACGTGGCATATTTTGAAATGATATATTAATCATTTGTTCATTATCAAAACATAATTTATAAATTACTGCTAATGATTAACTTGTGCCTTAATTTGATCGTTAATTTATTTTTTTATTTTTTTTTGTTTTTGCTCGAAGTTGTTATGCTGCAAGTGTTTGCCCCGTTATGTTTTATGTTTGCCCGTACAATCCTCCTTCTCTTCATCACGTGATTCCCTTCTTAAAATTTCCGGTAACCGTGTTTTGACACCTCACCTTCTCTCACTAATTTCGTATCTTTATCTTCCGTGTTCGAGTTGTGTAGTGTACGATCCAAAACGATTTACGATATTTGTATTTTTACGCCTGTTCGAGACACCAATGACCGAATGTGCCGATAATCGCTCCCATTTCCATTTCCGTCGTCGTCTCGTCCCTCTAGACCGCTCCGGAGAATGGAAAAACGATAGCTCCGGCAATGAGGGTGGCGCTGGCAATACCGATCCGGAGGCGCTCAGTTCCGATCCACAGAACACGGGCAGCCCGCCGAAGGAGAAGGAAACGGCAGTGGAGAAGAAAAATCGCCTGTTCCGTACCAGTAGCAGCACTCCGAACAGTGCCAAAAAGCAGAAGCAAACGCTAAGCTTCCAGATGGATCAACACCAACAGCAGCTGCAGCATCAGCAGCAGCACCATCAACAGCAGCAGCAACAGAAGCCATCTCCGCTGGAGACGTGTTTGTCGCCGACGAACGTGGAACCAAGGAAGTCACTGCTGGAGCAGCTGCAGCGAACGTTCACGACGGAGGAATCGCTGCTGCCGGAGGTAGTCACTATAGTAGGGCCACCGGAGGCAAGCACCGCATCGCTGACGCCGCGTCTCGCTTCGCTCATATCGTCCACATTTCGGCCTACCTTTCTGCCGAACAATACCGCCGAGGTGAAAGCAATAACGCAAGCGCTGATGAACAAGATTCAGAAATAGTACGTATATCGGTTTTTATTTCCTTTTTTGTTCGCTTCAAGTTGCTTGATGCTAACGAACGTAATGCCTTCATCTTCTACCACTTGCAGCTGTAATTCAACGGCGAAACCACCGACTACGGTGAAGGTGGTACTAGTCGGAGGAGACTGGTTGCAGGGTGCCGTCTTGCGGCATTATGTCGAGCTGCTGGGCATTCGACCACCGGATTGGGTAAATCATATCAGATTCTACATCGTTCCTCTGGGTAAGAGTTTATCCGTATTGTTTTGGTTTTTTTTTGTGTGTGTGTGCTCAATCGACACTAAACAAATCTCTCTCAACAACAGGATCATGTGCCGTTGCCCGCTACATTGGCATGATCGATTCAAGCTACATGAGCATGTTCGGTACGGAAAGCTGGCAGCAGATTTGCGATCGTGCAGCCAACTTGGAGAGCGCACAGTCGAAGAACGAATCGGCCGAGCTAATTAGCCGGATACAGCGCTACCTGATATCGGGTGGCCCCTGCACGCAGGTCCCGATTGCCGAGGCGATGGTGAACTATCGTGACGAGGACTCGTGCCAGATCTTCGTACCATTTGTCAGCGTAAGTAGTGGTCAGCAGCGGGCAAGGTGGTAGCTTATCGTAATGCATGTTTTTTTTCTTTCACACCAACCGCAGGACGTAAGAATCGGCTGCCTCGAAGGGCCGCAGGTGTCTCTTGATCTCGACGAATCGTTAACGTACGTATCGCAGGGTAGCGCCGACCGGATGCTATCAAGTTCGCCACCGCAGAGTGGTCGCACCTCGCCACCCACTTCCCAAACCCCGCTAGCCATATCGCAGCTGCAGCAGAAGGATGCGCAGCTACAGATGCAGCAACAGGCGGCTCCGTCGTCGTCCCAGATGCAGGAATCGCTCGAGCTCCAAGTGGACTACTGGCCGATGGCGCGGCCGATTGTCGATCCCAAGGAGAAACCACTCGGCAAAGGGCAGGACCCGTCCGGCAAGAACAGTATTAAGAGTACTTTTCGCCATCTGCAGGTAGGCATGGTTTATGAATGTGTTGGCGCAGGCCTAAGCAATGCGCTGGGGTTATTTTTTAAACTGGGATTAAACATGAATACTTTTCGATGGATGTTCCCAGCCGGACGTACGATCTTAATTTTTCTCAATGTTTTTGTTGCTTTGCATCTTACAGGTTTGGCGGCTACCGCAAGCTCCTTGCTTCGGAGAGTTTACGAACGGCTTAACACTAAGCTTTGCCACCAAGGAGAAAAAGCAAAAAAGTACGTTTTACAGGTAGAGTTGCGAATGTCGTTCGAATTTAATCACCTTGGCGCTTTGTTTCAGTAATGCGCTTGGGCAAGAAGAAGGAAAAGGATCGTGATGCCGAGAAGGAACAGTGCGTCGAAGGGGTGGCTCGGTTAATCTGCTCACCGAAGCAATCACATCCGGTTCCGCTGAGAGGTAATTAATGCCGTTTCTTTGTACCTACCGAACGATTTTATTTAACTCGAGACATTCTTGCCGCAGTGTACATCGACGGCACCGAGTGGACGGGGGTGAAATTTTTCCAGCTTACCTCCCAGTGGCAGACGCACATCAAGAACTTCCCGATAGCGCTGGTCGGTGCCCCGTTGGCACCGGCCGAAATGCTAACCTAGTCAGTTTCATCCTCCGTTCTGACGGAGCTACTACCTACTCCCACAACGCCGGCGGGATCGTCACCAGCAGCGACAGCAGCGTATGGCACCGGTGTCGTCCTCCCGTTCGGGTTGCCCCCGTCCGCCGTCTGCTCAATCGTCACCAAACTGCCACCGCTGCCGCGTTCGGCTGGCTGCGAACCATCGGTGCACACGCCATTCCCAGCACTGTCGACCACGTCTGGCGGGCCGGCCGTTGGGCAGACACAGCAGCAACCCACAAGCTCCAGTGGCAGCGGTGGTGGTGCTTCGCGGCTTTTGCGACCGCGCAGCTGGGCAGCGGTCAGTCGTACGCGTGGCGACTAAAAGCTACGCCATTTCTCCCCATATCCAGCAGGTTGTGCCACATTGAGATTTTGTAGTGATTTTCATTTTTGTTTCATTTCGTTGTATCGACGTATGCGTAACGTTCCCTGCACGCTAACGCTCAAAATGGACTGTTGCGAAGATTTCGTAATGTGTATTTGTGTGTTTTTCTTGTTCTTTTCGTACTACTCTATACTTAAGCATGAATGTGTTTTTTTTTGTTCGTTCCATTTGCCCAGTTTTTAGTATTTGCAAACGAGATTCGAGTGTTCTTATCATATCATTCTTCATTCTCGTACTCCTGCTCCTCCGGTGGTGATCGATAGCCCATTCTCGACAGCCCCGAGCAACAATGAGCGTCAATCTGCATCACTAGCAAAATGTGTTACAAAACAATTATACCGGGCCATTTTATTTGTGATATAAACGAAAAAAAACTCGCGATTTGCGTGACACTGGCTTGCATCGGAACCATTGCGCGACCCTACTCCGAGCGCATGATGTTATTATGTGCTGACGTCGACGTCGAAACTAGTCTATATTGCAGGCAAGAACGCGGAAGTAATCGGAATCATAAGTCGTTAGCAATAATCACACAACAATCGAACGCGTCTAACCGTCGCACAAGTGAAACGTTCATTTTTTTAAAAAGGCGTTTGCATTTAAGATCCTGTTTTGTACAGTAACACGCATTACCCGTGCTTTGAACTGACCGTTCGTCGTGTGCCCATTTTCATACATCACAAACGTTGCCGAGAACGACCTCAAGTTTCGTTCAGCATCATTTGCAAAGTGCTGTGGCTTTTGTTATGGAATAAAGAGACACCGAGAGATCCGTGTGTCGTTGGATATCCAATATCCAGTAAGCTTGAAATTATTTATTGAAACAAGAAAGCAAACCCAATAGATCGGCATGACGGAAATGAAAGGAGTGAACGAATCGTATGGAGAAAAAAGAAACGGAGCAAGTGATAATTTGGGAATGAAAAACTATGCAACTATGCAAACCCGCCACACGATGGTCATGATGGGTTGGCGGCGAATAGTAGAAATTATTAGAGACTGCTTGACTTTGTCGTAGGGTTTTTAGAGTGTAATGCGAGTCAATAAGCAAGGTAGGGTAGGAATAGCCAGTACCCTTCGACAAAGGTTACACGATATGTTTAGCGAAAGGATGATGAAGGCGATAATATCTGTGTGTGAGTGTGTTTGCGTGTTTTAAGGAAGCACAAGTTAATCAAATAATAAAACCAACAGGCACGAACACAAAACAAAAAAAAGGTAATGCCGCTGTGTAATATCGCAATAATTAATGAGAATCCTGTTCGCTTGTTCGATGCAAGCCAGGATGTAGGTAAAATTAACGTTTAATTAAGCATCGCTCTCATCATCGAGTGCTCCGTTTTTGCGTCCAAGACAGCTTCCACCATAGGTTGCCGGTAAAGGAGAACCACACCTAATGTGTGGTTCGAAGTCGTCAAAGTGTGAGTCGAAGGAAAGGGAACGATTTTAAGGGTGATGGTGAGAGGAATAATCACGTTCCTGATGAACGTAGTTGGCAATGATGGACAGACACACGTTGTGTTCGTTCGTTCGTGCGGTGATTGTTAGGAATAATCTCATAGTGAAAACTGTGCTTGGACATAAAAACAGTGCATATATCCCCCATTTCTCGCATGAGCGTTTGATAAGGATGATGCTGTACATGGTTTGTAGATATTTTTTTTTTATCCGAGCTGTAGAACAGTGAATCAACGTTCTCGTCCCCTTGAAAGCGGAAGGCCTAGCAGTGTTTAGCCATCATGCCATCATTAACGCGAAGAAGATAAACTTTACGAGTTCATAACTGCAAACTCTGTAAGAAAATAATACATCACGTTCACCCCTAAATGCGTAAAGCAAACGCAAAAGGAAATGTACCACTCACGTACCAATGTGGTAGGTGTGGTAGAGAGCTACAATAATATGATAAGTTGAACAATAAGCAACATTAAGCGCGTGTGCGTGTACGGGAATGAATGTCTATAATCTTCTGTCTACATGTAGTGCTTATAGCTCAAAGCTGGCAGGACGATGGTAGATCGGGCGAGGTGAATTTCTTCTTCCCACTGGGAAGGAAACAAAGTAAACGTAGAGCGCAAATTTGTGACTTGTGCATTGGGCGTAACGGAAGAGAGCAGTTTTATGTGGTTAGCCCGATTATCAGGCATTGTAAAGTATTTTATACGATATTAAACGAAGTTAGGTGTGGATGGGAGGAACGAGAGGGAGAGAGAGATTGTAATAAAAATGTCCTGCTCTGGGCGCACGCGAACGTTGTTCGTTGATACAGAACGGAATCGAAGCATTTAGCACCTAGCACCCAGACGCATCATGATTTGAGCACGAACAAGCCAAAATGCGGCGTGATTTTGACGTCTGACCGTGTCGCTTGCTCCACTCCCGCCGGTACACATGGACACGAAAACGAAGAAACGAACGAAGGATGGTGTGATAGGGTAGCCTATCGAATTCGCTTCCTGGCCTGCTCCACCATCCTCCTAACTGCACTTACACTAACATATACACACATATCCCTTGTAGTGGAAGGAATCATACGCGCATAATGCGTACTACCACTACTACTACTACTACTACTACTAGCACTGCGTGTCCGTGCGATGAGACGCGTAGAACAAGACAAACCAAGCGTTTGTCGATACTTATGGCTGTGGAATAAGTAATAGGGGTGATTACTACGAAACCAACTGAAGATAACAAAAAAAAACAAACACACACATGAAAACGAACGGAAATCAACTAATTTAGACTACATCTCATCGTTAGCTGCATCATGAATAACGAGACAAACTATCCCCCATACAAAGAAACACGAAATCCTCCCCCACCCATAGCATCCGTTAGAGCTAAGATAAGGAAGGCTTCACCGTTAAGGGCACGAAGGAATAACGCTCTGTTAACTATTCTTAGCCACCGCTGCAGAACGGTGATCCCGATGTTGAACAGCAAACAAGCACAAAGGAATCTAGCTCTCCTCAGTTTTCGACGGTGGCTCTCTTCTATTGTGAACGTTTGCATTTTGCACGCTTTTATTGCGGCACTGAGATTGTGTTTTGTGTGGTTCTTTCTGCCTCGGTTGGACGGTCGGGTCGCGGCTTCACTTTCGAATTGGTGTAGCTTTTAAGCATCGTATTAACGCCTAGTGTGGCTTGTGCGTTGTGTGTTCCGCGTAGTGGAACCCTTAGCAGATAGTCGGCTGCTCCAGTAGAGGCTTTGTATCTGACCCCAAAGCAGTACTATGGACGATTTGAAATCTGACAGATGTTGCAGCTAGATGGAATCTTACAGGTTGATTACAGCAGGAACTGGTTTTAGGCAAACAAACAAAAAACTGTACACTGAACCGGTACGGGAACCTAGATATCAATTAATTTTTCGTATAATTAGCCAATAGAATCTGCTCATTTTCTTCCAAAAGTTAAATTCCTGTTGTTTGCGAATTGCATGTCCATCTGTAGTTAAT
>JXXA01018021.1:0-17655 GCA_000956255.1 Anopheles punctulatus
AGTCGGTGACTAAATTCAGGCAAGTTTTTCGACTTGCCCCGCTCGTAACATCCAGCCGCAAGCGTCGTAAACTCCGTTTTCCCTCACCCACAACCAAGCGGTGAAAACTTACTGGACGAGGGCAATCTCGTGCTGACAGATTGCAGGCCAGCATGGCCGCTTTACTTCCAAACACGCTGCGTCACGCGAGACCTGGGTGGTTGGGTTCGTTTTCTTCCCAGGACCATCCCGTTTGCGGTCAATTATAACATGATTTCGCTCTGTTAATTACGCTTTGCCCGTGTTTCCGTGTTACCCGAGCGCCCGACCGGACGCGACGACGACGGCGAGCGCTGTTCGTGATTTTTAGTATCAATTTACAGCCCATTATTTGACTCCGTCCAACAGCGGGTCGGATGGTTGTAATTAAACAACGCCAACGAGCATTAATTTGTGCTTCGGAATAGTTCTGGGTAGTATTTTACTATTGCCGGCACATCCACGGCAAGTGGGCACGTACCCACTAGTGAGCACTGCCCAACAGCGTTCTGGTTGCAAACTGAAAATGCTAAGCGATGCCGCTACTTACGGACGTGCAGAGTTCAGATGTGTGCTAGCATGTGAGGGATTAACGATTTCGCTTCGCGTAGAACTAACAAGCCCTGTGCAATATACCTAATCCGCTCCGTTTGGCAGGAAAAAGGCACAAGTAAACATGGAGGGCCAATTTCTGGTGCGGCAGATCTACGAGGATGACATAACGTACAATCTGATAGAGGCTGCGGTGGACATACTTAGTAAGCGAATGTTCCTCCCACCACACGCATGCACAAATCCCACCTGGTTCCCACAACTGATCGCAACTTCCTGTCCGCTCCGCAGACATACCCGCAGGCGACATATTGGAGCTGTTCGGCAAAACGTTCTTCGAGTTCTGCCAGGACTCGGGCTACGACAAGATACTGCAGGTGCTCGGTGCGACGCCGCGCGACTTCCTGCAGAATTTGGACGCACTGCACGACCACCTCGGCACGCTCTACCCGGGCATGCGGGCTCCGTCCTTCCGCTGCACGGAAACGGACGGGCAGCTCGTACTGCACTACTACTCCGAACGGCCCGGTCTGGAGCACATCGTAATCGGGATCGTGAAGGCGGTTGCCTCCAAGCTGCACGGCGTGGATGTCGAGATCAAAATCATACGCCGCAAGGGCGACCCGATCTCCGAACCGCCAGCGGGCGCAACGGTCGAGTCAAGGCAGCCGGCGGAGGCGGAGGTGAAGCCGCACACGCTAGTCCCAGTGCCGACCAAATCAGTTCCTATTACGTCCCACGATCCGGCGGTACCGGAGCTGGCCAATCTGGGACTGTGCAAGCGAATTCTAGCCTCGAAAACGTACGGTGAATCTTATTTTTCGAATAGACTTAATAGTAGGTTTCAACTCCACGGTCGTGGTACCGTGCGCTAGATGGCGCTTCATCGTCTCTTCCCCCATCCGGACGACATACTAATGCGTAGCGTATCTCTTTCGTACCGTTCTATTCATCCCCTCACCCGCACCCAACCATCACGTCCCGTATCTGCGCTCACACACCGGTCATGTTCCAACTACTACCACTTCCAAAAAAAAAACAAAACTTCCCACTCCCACACTCCTCCCACGCTAGATCTAGCCACATCCAAGAGCACGACCGCGCTCAAGCAACCTACCGACACGGCGTCCAGTCATGGCAATAAACTTAGCATAAGCAGTAGTCAAAACGGAAGCAATAGTATACCGCTGTATGGCAAGGTTAGCAAAGCTAGTAAAGACACCAATATCAATTGTGATAGCGCCAACCGTCAGCCGCACGGCGAGGAGCGAAAGAAGCCGATCGGCAAGCCTGGGTGCCCGAACCCACCGGTCGAGCGATCGGACCACTTTCAGTTTCTAATAACGGAAATATCTGGCCCGAAGACGCCCACGCGACGCTCCGACGAGAAGGATCAGCAGGCGGTCTGTCAGCTGGTGGCGAAAGGTACGGTGGTAAAGGCAGCACTGTCCACGGATTCCATGCCGCATGCTTAAGACTTCCTACCGTGTGTGTTTGTTTGTTTTGTTTTTTTATAACTTTCCAGAACCAATGATTTCTCCCATGACGTTTTGCAAAATCTTCCCGTTTCATCTAATGTTCGATCGGAACATGCACATCGTGCAGGCAGGACGTTCGGTTTCACGTGTTATACCGAGGTAGGTGCATCGTACAGGTACGGTACGGAGCGCGCAGCTACTCTACCCTGTTTGTGTGACTTGCAGGATTTATGAGAAAAACTGTCCACTGCTAGCACTGTTCGAAGCAGTTCGACCCCATCTGCAACTGAGCTTTGAAAACATTCTCGCCCATATTAACACGATCTACGTCCTGAAGACGAAGGCGGGCGTGATGTCCAAGAGCGAGAGATATCTAAGACTGAAGGTTTGTCCCAGAACAGCTTCGATGGGTTTGCTGCATGTTAACTACCATTTTTGACGTAACGATTCTTCCCAGGGGCAAATGATGTATATTCCAGGCACCGATTTGATCCTGTTCCAGTGCTATCCGAGCGTAATGAATCTGGACGATTTGACCAAGTAGGTTGATCAAGTGCACAGACAGACGTCAATATCCGCGTTACATTTACTTAACCCTGCTCAATGCCTCGCATTCACACAGAAAAGGACTACACATCTCGGACATACCGCTGCACGATGCCTCCCGCGATCTGGTGCTGCTGAGCGAGAAGTTTGAGGCGGAGTACAAGCTGACCACCAACCTGGAGATACTGACCGACCGGCTGCAGCAGACGTACCGCGATCTGGAGAGTGAAAAGCAAAAAACGGATCGCCTGCTCTACTCCGTCCTACCGAAGACGGTGGCGAACGAGCTGCGCCATCAGCGGCCGGTCGCACCGAAACGCTACGATTCGGTGACGCTCATGTTCTCGGGCATCGTCGGCTTCGGGCAGTACTGTGCGGCCAACACGGACGCCGAGGGTGCGATGAAGATCGTCAAGATGCTGAACGAGCTGTACACGATCTTCGACGAGCTGACCGACTCGAAGAGTAACTCCAACATCTACAAGGTGGAAACGGTCGGTGACAAGTATATGGCCGTGTCGGGGCTGCCGGACGAGTGTGAGAACCATGCGAAGTGCATCGCCCGGCTGGCACTCGATATGCTTGACATGGCGAAGAACGTCATGATGGGCACGGAGGCGATGGTAAGAAGCAAACGGCACGTCCAGTCGCGTCTGCTTTTTTTGAGGCAATCAAAACCAAACCCTTGGATCTCGCAGTCTCTCCCATTTATCACCAGCACTTAATTTCTCAATTCCTTTTTTTTTTACTTTCCCGATTCCAAGAAAATCACAATCGGAATACATTCAGGTGAGGTCGTGACGGGCGTTATCGGCAACCGGATGCCACGCTACTGCCTGTTTGGCAACACGGTCAACCTCACGAGCCGCACGGAGACGACGGGCGTCCCGGGACACATCAACATTAGTGAAACCACATACAAGTAAGTGTTTCAATCGAGCAGATCTATGTATTTCTGAAGTTTGCGCGGTAGCGGAAGGCGTATAACGCCACCGGGAAGTTGGAAATTTTCGCGCAGTACCTCACGTATCGCGCAACGGCACGCGTGCTTCAGTGTCGGTATGCCGTACACCTGATCGTACGGCACCAGTCCGTCCTCGAGTAGGGCGGCGTACTTGCCGTGAAACATTTCCTTCCGCACGGCGTACAGGTGCGGCTTGTACGGTAGCTCCACCATTACGATCGTGCGAAGCAGTAACTTCAAACAGGACACTAGTTGAAATGGGTAACAGCGCTTTTCGCACTCGGCCAGCTTCTCGAGCAGGCTCAGGACCGGGTTGGCGCCACCATCATCCGGACATGGGTTGGCACCGTGGCGCAGCAGTATCAGTACGATGTCCGGTGCCGATGCCTGCAGTGCGACGCGGAGCGGTGCCGCCTTGCCGCATGACTCGATCGGAACGTCGATAAATCTGAAACCATAAAGTAAGCGCTTCAACTCACAGAGCAGACAAGACCCGAGCGATAAGCACTCACTTCGTTTGGCGTGGGCTTTGGTAGGCGTACGAGTACGTCAGATAGGTCGCCCTTGCCTTCGCCGAATGGTGCAGGAAAAAGACGACCGCACGCAAGTTCTCATCCTGGTCGTTGAAGTCGCTCTTCCAGCCGGCAATGAAGTGTGGTGCATTGCACCCGAACAGCGCACCCAGGAACAGCCGCTCGAACGTCTTCTCGCAGCAAAAGATTTCGTCTAGTGGAGCGCATACAGAGAAACTCGTCAGATGCCATTTATCGACAGTGCACCGCATGGTACCTAGCAAACTTCGCACGATGCCCGAATCCTCCAGGCCCCAGTCCCAGCTGATGCGCAGCGCCACGTACAGCACGTTGTGATATTTGCCCATCATGCACACCTCGTAGTTGTTGCCCTTCATCCGGTTGTGGTACTCGATAGCGGACGTTACCGCCAGCCCGACCGCCAACTGCGTCGAGGCCGTCTGTCTGCCCTGTATGCAGCCCGAGATGACGGAGTTCAGGTGGCTGATTATGTCCCGGCGACCCGCACGCGATTTCAGCCCACTGCGCTCCATCTTCTTGAAGCACTCCTCGAAGAATACATCAAACACGTACTCCATGACACCAGACGAGCGTTGTGTAGCGTGTAGCACTTAGACGTTGACTGGAACATTGTGAACTACCAGGTGACGGCACCACGTACGACCAAAAACGCCGCGAAGCCATCGAAAACAATATGCGAACACACACACAGTGCTAACCTCAGCTAGGTTATGTTACTGTCACTGTGGGATGCTCCCTAAACAAAAGAAATCCTTCTTGATAGAACAAAGAAAAACAACTAAAACAGGAACACATAGAAGACACCACTATGGCTTCACCAGACGTAAATAAAACAAACGCAACCAAAATCGCTTCCGTCTAAAGTCCCATTAGGATTGTGGCCATATTGAATAGTGCTGGTGTGTGTGTGTGTGTGTGTATGTGTGTGTATGTGTGTGTGTATGTGTGTGTGGCTTATGAAGGAAATGCTTAGAAAATGGAACGTTCCGCTTACATCATGCTCGATGCGTGACCTTCTGTGGATTATCGAATAGCCACTTTTAAGTAGGTTCTTCTATGCGAACCTTTAGATGACATAAGATCCAGTAAACTATTTATAAGTGAGAGGGCCTATTGGGCCGAAATGTTCCAATCGAAACATGTTCTACACAGACGTGCCCAAGTTCTGGTCCCCGCTGCGGACATAGTTGGAGCTCGATATCGCTGCTAGTGGTTATGAGTGTTACGGCACAACCTAGGACGAACACAACGTATATCGTGGCGTCCCACTAACGGTGTAACCTTACTTCTTACTCATTGCAGGCTGCTTTGCGATCCGGTCAATCATGATCCATCGTTCAACCTGGTGTACCGTGGCCCGGTTGTGATGAAGGGAAAGCCCGAACCTATGGACTGTTGGTTTCTAACGCGCCGTCAGGTGTCTGCAGCACCTAAGTAAAATTGGCACTCCGGTACTCTACGAACAAAACCAAACCATTAGCGATATGTAGGAGGTCGCGCGATTGCGATTTTCCGATAGCTTTTCTTCTCAGCGGTCTGTCTGTCTGTGTGTGTGTGTGTATTGGTATGTATGTTTATAGATGTTTGACGATGAACCAATGTTTGACACCCGGTCAGGAATCGTTTCGCTGGGATGGTGTGCACAGTGTGTAAAAGAACGCTAAACTCTACAGAGATATTCACTACTCGACATACGTTAATGGTACTTTAGTGTAGATGTATCTTTTGTACTTCTACCGAAGAAAGAGCGATCCAGAAAGGGATGCTTCCGATGACCACTGAACTAAAACGTACGGGTTTGTGTGTGTTGTGTGTCCACTAGCGGGTGAATTATAACACAAAGAACACTCTTCAGTAAAAAACAAAAAAAAACACACAAAAACATGCAAAATCTAGTTCTACTCCTCACTGCGCTAACTTTCCGTTTTCTCATCTCGCGGCTTAGCTGCCAAGGGTTAGGCACGAGGTAGACACACGTTACACATTTCTCCCTGCTGTTGTGAAGTGTGCTGTTTTCAGATTATGCTGTTTTTCTTCTATTATACGGCCATTCGAAGCGCGTACTTTTGTAGCCTTTTTAGATAGCTGTACAATGAGAGTATTTATATGGAGAGCAAAAAAAACAACAAACTATATAGTTTTGACGTTGACAGTATAGCAAATGTAGGTACAATTGTAGTAGTATCTAAAGATGTAGAGGATTGATGCTAAAAACGAAATCTAAAATTTAAAAAAAAACATACACACACACAAACACACCTTTAGCAAATAGAACGGGCCAATCGTGATAGCTGTACAACTAGTAAAATGCAACATCGGTGCCAACCCGAACAAAACCAGCATGCCAGCATTCGTGCGCGCTAAAAACTATAAACTCTAACGTAACGGAAGCAAGTAAAGTAAACAAACAAGCTAATAACCAAGTAACTCAAGCGATGATCCGATGTCTAGTAATACCAGTCCATTTAGCAACAACGATAAACACTGATTCGAAAGGACACTCATGCAGAACACAAACACACACTCATAAACACATATACAACCATACATACACGATATCACTGTGCGACGCAGCTACACTACAACCATCTGCTGAGGAAACTACTGTGGAGAAGGTGACGATAAACGCTAACGAGAGCAAACGAATCATCCGCAGAGTTGTGTGAGTGATTCCTCGACGTAAAATAACACAAAACTGATGTTATTCCTGAGTAAAACCAGCAAATAAAGTCTAACCTAACCTCTCTCCCTCGCCGACTGTTTATTTCTCAAAAGGCTCCACACGACTCCAGAAGACCGAGAGATCATTATCTAGGATAATTTAAAGCAAAAAAAATATTTGCTTGTGTTGAACAATTATTTTGAACTTTATGTGTGATTTTTAAACACTTGAAAGAAATCAAGACCAAACAAAAATCCAATTTTCCAGCCGGTATTTATTTGGCGCTTGTGGATGCCAAAATCGTAAGCTCTATCTTCTCAGCAAAAGCTTATAGCTCGTGTTACAAAGAACTTGCTTAAACTTGCAAAGCTTCGTAAGAATTATAACGCAACACTGTTGAGAAAAAGCTTAAGCATAAGTTTAAAGCGTAAGACAAACTCCGGAGCTTACGTTTAGAGCTCATCGTCCACAGCAACACCATCGAGTAATGGCATTTTATTACTTTACCAATGATCAGAGACCGTAGTTCCTCAGTGAATTGCAGACTCTTCTTTCGAACGTTCTATCAGCATGATAAGCTCTGCTTTCAGCAAATAAGAAGTTAAAAATACCGTAGCCAGTTATTGTAAGATCATATAATTATCAATTCTTTCAGTATCTCTATGCACAAGAGTAGTATGCGCCATTGTTCAATTAACTGCAATGACGATTTTAGTAAGTATTTATAGCTCCCTTTCGTGCCTCCTTTGAATGTTGGGTCCATCTAATTCTCACTGGTGGAAACTCTGAAGCTGAAGCTCAGTTCTCCTCAGTTACAGACAGATCTAAACGTCTAAATTGTGATAGCTCAGGAGAACTCTTCGTAAAACTTGTCTGCATTATTTAATGCTAACTAAATAGTTGTCTTCGTATGCCGTTTTAGAGCTACAGATCAGACGTGTAAGTAAAGCATCAGCATAGTAAATTACGTAGTCAGCATCATACAGAGTGCGGAGCCACCTACTGTGCAGTCCTCAGCTGACTGAGTGAGCAGCATCGCTCACCTCAAGAAAGTCACGTGCAGTAGTCACTTCTGAACTCATTTTCCTGATCCGCCCGCACGGGTAGACTGTTGAGTGGACAGACCAGCACACTCGTGCGTAGCTCCATCAGCTGAATGCGGATGTGCTGGACGTACACGCGCGGAACGACAAGTAACCGCCAGGTGAGTGGATTCAGCGGATTGGTGCGGTACTCCCAGGTGAGCAGCACCTTGAGCGGTTTGCCGACGTGCATGCCGGCCAGAATTGCCGAATAGTTGCCGCCCGGCTCGAAGTACACCGGATCCTTGGAGAAGTCCATCTTACCCGAGCGCACACCACCCTCGCCATGCATCTCGAACGACATCTTGCCGATCTCGCCACCGTGTATGAGGCTCTCCTCGTCGTCCGAGACGTGCATCGTGATGCGGTAGTGGGAACCTGCCAAACGAGAGCCACTCCTCCACATTAATCAAAAGGCGATTTCTAACGTCCCAAGATCCAGATACTCACGGCAGTACGGTGGATCGGCTCCGGTGATCATATACACGCTCAGCGGCGCATTCGGGTTCCTGATGATGCCATTCTCTATCAACCTCGTGTAGCTCTCCTGCGCCTTCAACCCGAACTCGATGCAGTAGTGCCCGTCCCGGTCGCACTCAAAACATTCGCCACGCAGAAACTGCGCGTACGACTCACAACCGATCCCCACAAACGGACACTTGTGCAGGATACTGTCGGTCAGGAACTGGTGGCACCGCAAATGATTGCACCCGAAAAACTCCTGAAAGCCCCAGAAGAAGGATTCGTCGTGCTTGCGGATGAACTTGTTCATCGGATCACTGCAGCCGGGCTGGTTGTAGCCGCCATTGGGATAGAAATCCACATGCCCGATCGGTTGGTACATGCCGAGCCCGCCCTTGCTCACCCACTCGCTCCCGTCGGAGTGGATGATGTCCACGAACTTGGCGTCGCTTCGATCGAGACGCACCAGCGGGTCCGTGTCGGAGAAGAGCGGCTCCGCTGGATCCAGCCCCGTGATGCGGCCCAACTTCAGACCGAAGTCCTTCTGCAGGTGATACCCGGCGTATCCACACAGGTGCGACCCGAGCGAGTGACCCAGCAGGTGTACCTTGTCGAGGTTGGGCAGATTCAGCTCCTCCTGCAAGTATCGCAAAAGCGAAGGTTTAGCCGGTACCGTAACAGTGATGGTCTGTGCGCCTACCGACATAGAGTAAGTAGATCACGTGCGCTGTAATCGCCCCTATCAGCCGGATGTTGGCACAAGTTTGCGTGTACGGTGGATTCGATGCCTTTCGCCAGTCGATCACCACGCAACTGGCCGTACGGTCCGGATCATTCTCGATCAGCGCGTTCACCATCTGCTGAATCTGCGGGATTTTGGAAAACTTTGCGTGAGTCACAGTCGTACAGGGCGAATTGTCAAATAGCTTGCATCGCGGATCATACCCACGGTCGATCACCGGACTCAATGTAGCCATGGGTGATGAAGTAGATACGCCCCTTTGGATTGATGCCAAGATGCCGCACGCTGGCCGGATCGTTGATGTCGATAAACTTCGGATGATCGGTGTGGGGCTTTACGAACACGGGGTACCGCACGTCAACCTGGGACGGGGTTTGCGGATGGTACGCTACCGGTCGCTTCTCGTCGATCCAAGGATAGGTAATCGGGAAACACCCGTACACACCGTAGCATCGTACGTCCTCAGCCAGCGAGAACTCTCCTAATTTGATTGGACGATGTGGTTAATCTGTTTGCTTGTTTGCTTGTTTTTAGGCACCAAGGTCTTTAGGCACGCACGCACACGAACAACAGCCCTTACCGCTTGTCTTGTTGCTCTCCGCACTGAGCGTTTGATTGTTGATGAGGTTGATCAGCGAATTGTTATATTCGTGGTTGACCATGTACAACATCGTTTGCAGCAGAAACCCGGTAGTGTTGGACAGCTCCATGGTTGATCGTATCGTGGGACGATGCCTGCCCGAGCTGCTACCATGCGGCGCTACTTCCTGCTCTTGTAATGTGCTCCTTCACTTGCACAGCAAATTGTCTAATTGTACCGATCTCACGTATGTCTGTCATCGAACTAAAGGCGAAGGGCGCAACATCCCGCATCGGTGTTCGCATCGGTTAGTTGTGTCAGCAAAATGGAGTGCGCTGGAACGAAAATAATAAAAAAAACCCCGATTCCCATTTGCACTCGGGCGCGGCTGAAGTCAGAAATCGGGATTGGACGTGGAATCGTTACAGAGACAAAGACCACTGATAAGCGTTGATTCAGCCGCCGAGTCCTAGAAACAAGCGACGTTGCTGCAGTGAGCGAGTCGCAGTGAAGCTAGAAAAATCGAGCAATCACCGGTATGTATGTACGTTCCTTGTTTCGACATCACTCCACAAATGTTGTAACGTCGACATTACCTCAAATGTTTCAACCGGCATTCTAAGTCCTTGAGCATATTATTGTTTTTACTTCATTCCCTAAGAGCTTTTTGTATGTATAAAGAACTTTTTGTTATCATGTAAAGCCTTTCGGAACACAAGTAAGTTAACGTTTACGAAGCATCAAAGTTAATGCAACGTAGTAATCTTAGCAACACGTTGTTTACCGCAGTAGATGCCGGATCTTTCTACTTCCGCGTATTCATTTTCAGGACGTGTCAGGTGCGTCACTCTCACGGACGACTCAAGGTACAGTTGATAATGGTCCCGCCACACACTACCGCGAGCTGTGAGCGAGATGAATGTTCGTTTGACGCACTCCCCAAGTCCCAGGTCCTTCGCAAACGCTGTGCAACGCCCGGAGCTCCCAAGAACATGTGCACGCAAACCATGACGCCACCCGCCCGGACACATGGCCACAGACGCTAGTAGCGCAGCCATTTACGTCACTGATAGCGGCAGAACGGAGCCTCTTGCATGCAAAGACCAAAGTTCAAACGCGTTGCTGATTGCGGTAAACACCATCCATCGCCTTTCGAAGTGCCGCTTCTGAAAACTTGTCAGCTGCCCTTCGTACCCGTACCGGAATCCGTTTGCGACTAACCAGGTCAGATGCCGGATTTTGACATTTGCCCGTGCCGGCGTGTGGCTTATCAACGTGCACGTAGTTGATTACCTTAGAGCGCCGCTCTGGGCACCGCGACAAGCAGGGTACAAACAAGCCCGGTTAGATTTATGTCCGCGAGATATATTTATACATTTGTGTATACATTTATTTCTATATATAAAATTATAGTACATTGCATTGATAAGGCTGGACGAAAATAATGATTGCATGATAGAAGATGACCGATAAATGGGGATGTGAAACGAAAGTAAACGTAGTATGGGATGGAGCTGATGCGTATGAAACTCTTCTACGTATGATCCTACTTCATACTCCGCACTACACACGCTGTTTGTGCTTGCACTTTGCCTCCGATACGATAGTCAGGTCGTTGGTAGTCACCGGCAGGTTTGGCGTTTGACACAGCTGCATCGACACGTCCTTCGACAGAGACTCTACCTTCACGTAATCGATGTACACACGTGGTGCAGACAGGATGCGCCATGTTAACGGATTCAGCAGATTCGTATCATACTCCCAACCGACATTAATAGTCGTTGGTTTGCCTTTGCCGTATCCCGTGATGACGCTGGAATAGTTGTGTCCCGGTTCGAATAACCTGCGGAAATGAAACGCGGCATAAGTATGCATTGCACAAACCATAACGATTTACTCTCTGTCGTATTTACTTACGCCGGCTGTTCGTTGAAGTAAATCCGCTCTGGCTTCGCGTCGCTCATTCCGTTGAGGTACAGAAAGATCTTCCCGATTTCCGGTCCGTGCGCGACGCTCACGGGCTCATCGGAAATCTTCACCGTGATCTTAAAGTTCTGCGTCAGGAACGGTTTGTGTGGGTTTGTGCGGAAGAACAACTGTATCGGCGTGTAGCGTGATGGGTTTATCCTGCCGAGGGCTACCAGGCGGTTATAGTCAGCTACACTGTTCAACCCGAATTCAATGCACCGACCGTTAGTCGACGCGCTGCCACAGTCGAAGCACTCGCCCGCCTTATAATTGTCATACGACCCACAAGGCACCACCATTTGCGAGTTTCTAATACTTTCGATGAAATACATGTACGAGCGGGAGTGGCTGCAGCTGAAGAAGCTGAACATGCTCGAGACGAAGCGATTGTTTGGCTGCTTCCAAAACTCCCGCTGGCAGCCGGGCTGATTGAACCCACCGTTCGGATAGAAATCGACGTGACCGATCGGTTCGTACAGGCCGAGCCCGATCTTCGGTACGAACGGTGTCGCGTCGCTGTGCACAATATCGACGAACTTGGCATCGCTCGGATCCAGCCGGACCAGCTCGTCCGTCTCGGTGAACGCGAGCTCGGCCGGGTCCAGCCCGGTAATCCGGCCAAGCAGAAGGCTAAAGTTGGCCCGCAGCGTGTATCCCGCGTATCCGGACAGGTGCGAACCTAGCGAATGGCCTATCATGTGTACGTTGTCGAGGTTCGGCAAATGAAGTTCTTCCTGCAAGTAGAGATATGTTTAAATCACGTTTCCAACACATATTCCGAACCTCGCCCATCAACTACCTACCTTTATCATGTGAATGATGTGCGCTGTGATTGTTCCCACGAGCCGAATGTTGGCACAGGCTTGATTGTACGGAGGATTCGACCCCTTGCCCCAGTCTATCACAATCACCGTCGCTTCCGGGTCTCTGTCCAACAGCAGGTTCATCATCTGTTCAATCTGGCAAGTAAAGGAGGTGGACACTGTGACGGTAAAGCAAGCCCAAACCAAGCAATATCCTCGTTCAGCACCTACCCATTTCGTCGGTCCCGACTCCAGGAAGCCGTGCGTGATGAAGTATATCGTGCCGTGGGGATTGATGCCGGCCGTGAGCACCGTGTCGAGCACGTCGATGTTCAGATACTTCGGAAAGGACCTGTTCTGCCCGTTGAAGACGGCAAACTGTACGTCGATCTTCCCGGGCGCTTCCGGATATAAAGCGATCGGTCGTCGTACGCTCGTCCACGGGGGCGTTATGGGAAAGCAGCCGAAGATACCGTAGCACACGACCTTGTCCGGATCAGCTGCCCGGTGGAAGAGAAACAAAATGGCCCGTCAGTAAACTATCTGCGCACTCGATTTTCAAACTGCGTCGCGTGTGTATTCTACCTGCCGGTAACTCTGCCGTGTCGTTGTGCACAAAATCGTTCAGATTGTTCGTTAGCAGCAGCATCGTCTGGAAAACCAAGGCCGTTCCGTTCAGCATTTTGAACCAGCGGTGTAGGGAAGGCGTACGCTTTGGTCGATAGGTTGACAACCGCGCATTCCGCACACGGAAACGGGCTTTGAATTCGTTCTGCGATGTTTTGTTCGTTGGTGTCACTACTAGCCGGCGGCTTGACTTGGTATTGATTGCTATGATCTACTGCTGTGCGAACTGATCGAAGTCACTCGCTGCTGGTTTACAGACGTACAAAGAAAGACCGGCTCCTTTTTCTTCCTACGTTCCTACTAATTCGTTCACGGCACGTGCCCCACGGTAACACTAGAGCACTTTCAATACTAAATTAGCTCGCACTGGTATCAGGCCAGTTGTTGTTGCCACTTCCGCATTGGCTTCACCCGCTAGCTTCTCTTACGATTCGTACTCCACTCGTGCGGAGAAGATTCCTGCTACTGATCGGTCGGTGCACGAGAGCGATTTAAATAGCTTTGAACGCCAACCGTCCTGTACAAGAACATTTGAAGAGAATTGACAGTCCCCTCGCTCCCCAAATAACCAACGAGCGTGCATACATGTGTGTGTGTGCGTGTGGGTATACGTAGGAGAGATTAAAAGTGAGTGAGCTCAGTGTAAAGACGCACTATAAAAAGACAGAGAGCGATTATCAAAAACGATGAGAATGAAAGATAGACCACGCCAAAGATGAAGATGTCAAATTAGCCAGTTAGCCCAGAAGAGGAGCAAACTCGATGTACGTTTTACAGTTATTTCGCCGTCCGCCAAATCCCCAACCGTAAGTTCCGAACTCTGTGTGTGTTGTCTTGCACGATGCTATCAGGCGAATCGGTAATTGCTTTTTAATTGGGTGAATTATTCGACGTTTAGCTTGCCACATGATGAGATGTGACGTTTCTGGTGAAAGTCCAATGCAACAGATCAAAACGCCTTAATTACGTCCAATACGTGTCCTTAAGTCGGGACCATACTAGAGCAACATATATCCCAACTAAAACGCCATCAACCGGTTCGATCTTCTAATGGACCATGGTCCGGTCCGTCCGGTTTGCTTACATTCGAACGGGTACGCGATGTTGCGTTTGATAAGCTTTCGTCCACTGAAAACACACCCCTTGCGGTTGACGGTGACGTCAATCGGGGCGCAATAGTGCTTAGAACTTACTGCGATGCAGCGCCTACATCCGGGAACGACGGTGATGCACTTTGTACGCGCTTTGCTAGCTGCTCGTCACAACAAACGCGGCAAGAAAACAACGCACCGCAAGGTGTGCGGCCGGCTTTTTAGTCCTTCTGGTTAAGATTTATTCTCGCAATAGCACGTACACACTACAAACGTGTACGATATGTGTGTGTGGTGTGTTTTTTTCTTTAATTGTTATTAAAATAAACTTTACCCTAATACGTTAGTCGTGACGGAAGTTATAGTAAATAAATATGTCGCATATTAGTGGAAGCTGAATGTTCGATTTTATTTGTTTTGTGTTGTTTAATGAGAGTTAGAGCTGCCGGAGGGGGAAAATGGAGAGTGTGGCAAAGAGAGGAATAAAAGGGTTAGATGGAACAGACCTAGTTAAGTGGAAAGGTATCGACACAGTGCGCGCAAACTACGAAATGAGCTACACCGCCTGCGTTAAGTAAATGTTGGAGTCGTTGCGCTGCTTCTACACCGGCAGCACTGCTGCCCTACTCCGACAGGGAACGCTGAATGACCAGCTCAATCTTGTCTCCTGCCGCTGCTATCAATGGCACTGTTAGGCAGCAATCAAAATCCTGTGTTTTTGTTCCATTCACCTGAGAAAACACAAGACGGAGACGGAGCATTCATTAGCATCTGGCTGAGTGGAAGCCAACCCTGCGCTGTACCTGCACGATTCGATCGAACGGTCGCAATAATCCCGCCATATCGGCTGGTCCACCCGACCGTATGCGGTTGATATAGACACCACGCTCGTACAGACCATCCGACACGGAAAACCCGTAGTCGTCGTAAACACGATCCTTGAACAGCGTCACCTGCATCGTCCGGAAGCTGCACTGGGAACCGGCGCCGTACGAGTTGCTGGAGGCCGCATCATTCGCTATCGAAGGACTGCGAGGCCGACGTTGCACCTTCGCGTACACCGCACCGTCGCCGGTCGGTTCCGTGCGAGCTACATGCAGGTCGACGCCGTTGTCGAACTTCTGCAGCAGCTTGGTGGCGGTGGTGAGTGGCAGACCGCAGACGGTTTCCCCGTTCACCGCCAGCAGGCAGTCTCCGATCTGCAGCTGACCGGTACTGTGAGCCACACCGCCCTCGGTTAGACCACTGATCTTGATCGGTTTCTGGAGGTCTTCGCTAGCCGCGAGCGTTATCCCCAGCGGACCACCGTTCGGCTCCAGGTGCACGGTGAACGTGCGCTGCTGCGACTGCGATTCTTCCTGTGGCGGTGGTTGCGATGGCAGTGGAGGCTCACCACCATAGGCTAGTGCGTTGTCCGGCGAGACACTGACGGGCCCGCCGGCAAAGCCGACGTAGTTTGTGTTGCTAATATTCATCGACACCATTTTGTAGTGCATGATATCGTCGTACCGATCCTCCGACTGTGGAACTTCGCTATCCACGCTAAGAAGGTGCGCTGGTGGGAGTGGGAGGTGTTCCGCGCTGCCACCACCTGCTTGTCCGGTCGCCTTTAGCGTCCCTTGACTCGTACCGGCACCATCGTAAGAAGGTGCGTTCGACCACATGGGACGGCGAAGTTGGTCCTCGAGCTGGTAGGTGTCTGCGTTATTGTTCGGCAACTTCAGTATCGTTCCATCGGTGTACCTGTGGGGAAGACAAAAAATACCGTCAAGCAGGGTGTCTCCCGAAAGGGTATCCGACCACCATTAACTCACCTATTCCCATAGCCGAACGTGCTGTCCTCTCCCGTGGTGGCGTAGATACCATTCGACTTCTGCTGTGCGTCGAAGAGAAAGTCCGGCAGCGAGTTGCGCTTGACCGTCAGTGTGATGAACTCGTTCTTGCTCTCCTTCAGCAGCAGATCGAGGTTGTAGTGCTGGAGTGGGCGATTATCGACCGCCATCAGCAGATCGCCGGCCCGTAGCGATCCGGTCCGGTGGGCCGCACTGCCCGGCTTCACCTCCGAGATCATGAACGAACCGTGCGCGTTTCCGTTCACCGTGATGCCCAGCCCGCACCGGTTCTGCTTCAGCAGCTTGATGTTGAACACACCGCTGGACGGCACGACCGCGTCCGCCATGTCGAACTCGATCTCCAGCTCCACCCAGTTCGACGTCTGCGGCTGGTTGTGGTAGTGGTTCGCCACCGTGACCGGCCCGAAGTCGCCCAGTATCTGACGGACCGCGTTCGCGTCCAGGTTGCACATCTTGTTGATCGCGATTATCCGATCGCCCTTCTGCAGACACCCGGACCGTTCGGCGACGGAGTCGGGCAGGATCTGCGCGATCAGGAAACCGCGGCCACAAGCCGTTTTCGGCCCCAGACAGATGCCGGAGCCTTGCGAGCAGTCGAGTATGAGGTGGATCTTCTCTGCCCGGCACAACCCGACGGGCGGATGCAGCAGGCCGTCTTCGGACGTCTGCGGCAGGGAACTTTTGCGCACCAACCGTCGGTGCTTGCTGCTGGAGAGATTTTTCCGCGAATCGACCGTGTTGAACCCGTACCGTGGGCTGGAGCACGAAATTCCTGTCCCACGGGAAGGAGAATGCAGTTTATTAATAAAAAGGATTGAATGATTGGACTGCTCTTGTTGTGATTTTTGTGTAAGACACCTGGAGAACATAACGACTCCGAATGTCTATGTCAGTACGAGTCGTCGTTACAAAAAGATCCTACAGAAACCTGATCACAACCTCAGCTGACATAGTTCGTTTGATCAATTTGAAGCGAGAAGATTTGTAACATCTCATCTAGGGATTTTGCGGTATCTTTTTTGTTTGTAAAACTGTCTTTCGTTTTAAAGGAACGTTTACAGACAGAGTTATAGCACAAAATTTGGTGATGATTATCTTGCAAGGACCAAAGATGGTTTAGTTGATATCGTTTAAAAAGATGAAAACTAGATACTGTACGAATGATTTTACAGTTTCTCTGTCGGATTTACCGACGAGATGATTATACAATACTGACCATAGAGTAACTCGCACATGGTACTTCATCCAGCTTTAAGTACAGGTTCTGTGCATGAAAAAAAAAAGATCTTAACCCACGCCGTTCGCCTCCATTAATGCAAATGTCAATGCGCACCTAATTAATCGCTAGATAATTAATAACTTTCGAAAGCCAGCGAAGATCATCAGTCGGACGTGGCCGTCCGCACAGGGATGTGCCTTCACAGCGCGCGTGCGCCCAAAACGCGCATGGAACCGTGTCAACCGCCGTAGTTACGCCGCGGAAAAGATAAAATTAGTAGAGAAACGCTACGCACCACGACTAGCTTTATGACTCCCCTGCTTGCCGGTCTTCCAAGGGGAAAAGAAAAACCGAATTTATTGCCTCGCCCGCCCGAGACGCTGCTTCATCAAAGCCGGCCAGGGGTTTGGAAAGGAAAGAGGGCGATGTCATTGCTC
This sequence comes from Anopheles punctulatus, assembly GCA_000956255.1. NCBI lineage: Eukaryota > Metazoa > Arthropoda > Insecta > Diptera > Culicidae > Anopheles > Anopheles punctulatus. Next base: position 17,639 of record JXXA01018021.1, read on the forward strand.
GCTCACACACACACACA
>JXXA01018030.1:0-13330 GCA_000956255.1 Anopheles punctulatus
CATTAGCCTCGGTGAACTTTTGAATTCTCTGGATGTGTCGCTGCGTTTCGTAGCGGTACGAAACAATTTCCGATTCGTTGTTTTTTTTTTGACTAGAAGGCAAAGTGCATTAAACAATCAACGTTCCACCGAAGAACCGTCTACTTTAGCAGACTTCGGTATAGTATTCAGTCCTCCATTCACATTCGTAAAGATTCTGTGGTGGTGCTGAAAACAGTCCGACTGTATTTCGTTTACGTGTGCATAGTACACAAGATTTATGGGTGGCGGCTTCGTATAAAAACGATTTGTGTGAGTTTCGACACGAGTGCGGGAGCGAAATGTGCAGGAAACGCGACATTTGCATTGAAACAACCGCAAATGTTCAGCCCATGTATCAACTTCAAGTGTATTCGGATCGAACAGAATCGATTGAAACAGGACGAAATCCGGGGAAATATGATTTGCAGAAATTCAATGAAAAATCAGTACTATCCTTTCTAGTTATTTGTACACTCGGGAATAATTGACTAAGACCTGACCTGCGAATGTTTGTCTTCGTGCGGTTATAGATTACGGTGCTGTAGAAAACGATTGTAACATTGTTTTTTTTTGTGTTTTTTACCAATATCTGGGCTTAAACTAATCCTCTATAAAATAGCTTATAAAATAATTATTATTTTCTTAAATACTTATAATATATTATAGTATAATTATTAACATAATTGCTTCGTTTATTTTGACGAAAGCCCAAACCGGGAATGCATGTAATTTTTATTCACATCATATTTCGGTTTGGTAAAACAGTATTGAAGTTATTTTGAAATACGTATTTCAATATGCTTTTTTAAAGGATTATATCTCATCTAAAATTACTCCCAGATATTTTACATCGTCTATTCAATCGATTTGTTGGTTGTTGATCACTCGTTTACTGCTAGGAAGTTTGTTCTGCTACTGCATCTCGTGAAATACGTTGCTTCAGTTATACTTTCGTTTAATTTTAGTCAATATGCATTGTATCAGCATATGCCTGAGGTCTATAGTATAATTATTGTTTTAGGAAATTTAGAAAACGCGCTTATGCCTCTTTTCAGTTGGTTTGTAAAAAATCACTAGAATCTTTAGTGGGTTTATGCATTACTATAGTTTTTTTCAATTTACTGTAACATAACATAATTCCAAACACACGTTCATTATAAATGTTATAAAAATCAGTGCTTGTTTTGGTACTAAAAAAAATAATGTTGGAATCAACACCAACTAATCTTTTTGATTACAGCCTTGCATACACTCGAAAGATTATCGAGTGTATCATTTATCGGATTATATGTTATTATTTAATGCAATGTTAATATTTGTTAATATTTTTGGACCATGCATTATTCCGGTTGTAGCATTGTTGCAAAGTTCGTTTGTTAGCTCGTGTGATGCCATAAATCCTTCACTTTATTCGGTAAATTCAAATCCTGCAGAAAGGATACCTAGGAAGTTATTTTGGGTTTGTCATGTTCTGTTACAAAGTGTACTTTTATTTATTACACAGAACAAGACATAATGTCATTACGCACACTATTACGAGAGAGAGCTACCTCTCTCGCCGTGTTGTCTGTTTGGCCGCCCGATCGTGACTGCCGATCGTGGGGACATCCTTCGGTGACAGCATCCGCTGTCACTCAAGGAGTCCCAAGGAGCAAAACTCCTATCCACAACAGGGTTCAATTTCATTTCACTTCGTACAACTTTGGAAGAGTTTCCAAAGGGTTTGAACAACTGCGCGGAGACGTATACATTACAATGCCATGGTCTAACATTCTATTTGTTCCGAGTTCGAATCTGTATTGAACTTCCCCTTAAATGAAATGTTCACCATATGGACATGGACTTTTGCTGTTTTGGACTAAATAATTAATATTTCATTAAATCAAGCCTCATCAGGCCCTGAGTAAATAAGAGAAAGTGAAAAGGGATCATCACATTTGTTTTTTTTTTTAATTCTTCGAGAGGCAAAATTTGCTAATGTGTGCTCCTTAAATCCTATACCACCATTTTACCCATGAAAAAGATCTTTTCTAGGCAGAAGATCCAGAAACCCTTTAAAACAGTTAATAAATGTACAAGTAAAAAATATTATAAATTTAAATGTTAATTTAATATATAAATGTGACAACAACTTTACAATTACACGTGAATATGACTAAAATGCTTCTATTGTGTTTGGAATTTAACCCAAAGTGTCAATTGTGATGGAAGTTGTTCTAATTTTGTAGAAAACTTATGCGTTAATAGTTACATTGCTATTTTAGCGTTAATAGTTACAGTCACGTCCCAGAGTCTCTTTCCCTCTGTCTCTCTCTCTCTCCCTCTCCCTCTCTCTCTCTCTCTCTCTCTATCTATCTATCTCTCTGTCTGCTCATAGTAGGGCACGCTGAGCTGACATTGTATGGTCACCAATCATTATCCAGGTCGCTCGGTTGATCGCTGAAATCCTCCATCCCCGGTAGCTCCAAATCTTCCTCAGATCAAACTCCTTTTTATCCTGCCCACGAGCTCGCTTCGGTCCTTTGCGCTTCGTGCCAAACGGATCGTTGACGAGCACTTTCCGGGTGGGACATAATCGCGCCATCCTCATGACATGACGCAGATACCGTATCCTGCTGGCGTTCCCCACCGTCACGATGTCTTGGTCCGCCAAACAGCTCAGTTAGCTCGTAGTTCATTCCCTTTCTACAAACGGCCTTCTCGCAAACCCCACTGAAGATTGTAACACCCTCCGTTCGAGAATGAAGAGGGCAATGGCGTCCTCTGTTAGGATGACCCAAGGTTCATGCCCGTAGAGATCTACCGGACGTATTGCAGTGTGGTATATCGCACACATTGTGCCAAGGTTTGGGTTCTTCTGGACACATGATTTGGATTCTTCTGAATCTTAAGAGTCTATGGAGCCCGTAGTAGGCACGATTCCGAATAATGTTCCGAATAATTCAAAAGAAAATAGCTTGGTGTACTCTAGAGTTGAGTAGCCGAGGGACTACTCTACTATGGCTAGAGCAATGGCTTTTTGCACGTTAGTTCACTTTGTTATTCTGTGTTACAGCGCATTGTATGAGCCATTGTAATCAGAATTTAAACTAAAAAATATTCTTTATTTTTTAACTCTGATATGTAATATGTTTCGTTCAATGTGTTAGAAAGGAAGAGAAAATAAATAGAAACAAAATCTATCTGAAAACAGAACGCAAACCCTAATGCGGTTATTTGACGATGGAAAATACTGTCAGATGGTTTTGGATATTTTCTGTCAAACTGGACACTGAAACGTCGTTTGGCATATGAAAACCACCCGCTCGTGTGATACTGATGCAATGGGTTAAGCGGTTGTTTTGTGTAATAATGCTTTTAATAATGATTGTAAATTGTACGGACAAAAATTGTAAGTGAATGCAAAACCACAATAGAACCAAAACAACCCGAAATATAAACGAACATTCTTCTTGACAGAAAATAACCAGTCTGAAGAAATCAAAACTGTGCATGTCGATTTCTGATTTGTGGTCTAGATAATTTCTGTCAAACGCGATTTGATAGAAAATATCCAAACCATCAGTATTTTCCATCGTCTAATAACCGCATAAGGGTCTTCAAGCATTCAGGGCTAATGACATCAAAAGTAATTCCATTCAACAAGCCAAGTGTTTTGAGATATCTACGTATCATATTATCATTATGAACCTGGAATGTTAGCGCAGCTTCAATCTAAATACCTAGGTCCCTGACGACGGACACAAAGTTAACAGGCACGTTATGTGAGAAGTACAAATGAGGTAAAAATTTGCGAGACCGGATTAACGGAATTACGTTACACTTATCAACACAGCATGTCAGTAAACTACAAGAACACCGCTAGGAGAAGTTATCGGGATGCGATTGGAGCGAAGCACAAGCACTAGGGGATGAGATTGGATAACATATTTTGAGATCATCAGTGCAACACAGAAATCACTCAGAATGTAGAACAGAGGGCACATAATTAATAAAAAGGACAAATAGCAAGGGACAAAAGACACTTCCTGGCGGACACTTCCTGGACACTTGCTGGCACTAGAAAAAAAAAACGAATTCGACAATATACCTTTGAATTTGACGGAAATCGAACGAGGATACAAATTGGACTGTAACCATGAAATTATATAGGTACTAATTTTTTAACCTACTAATAAGGGAAATAGTACAGAATGGGGAATACGATCGAATGTCGACTTAAAATCTGTGTAGATGACGTAAATTTGAACGGCAGATAAAAGACTCGAGGTAACAAAGGAAGTGAAAGACGCGAGGTTCGATGTTGTACATCGGTTAGGAACGAATCCATGCTGTTGCGGAATAATCAAAGTGCAGTAAAAATTAATGAGGTATGAATGTATTAAAATTTCAAACTCTTTCGTCACAGCCCATAAAAGACAGATTCTTTGATAATTTGAAATCAGTGAAGGATATTACGTCTTTAGAATAGGGGCAAGAAAAAGTTGTTTCCAAAGAGTAAGAAAAGTGGATGAGGACAGAGATAAACTTACGTATTCTTTAGCTTGCTGAGGGCAGCCTGCACGGTATCAGTATTCACTAAAAATGTTCAGCCATAAATAATGATAACTCATTGATTTATTTTGCAGTATTTGTTGTATGCGACATGTTACTTTGTTTTAGGACGTTTTCTAAGATTATTCATTTGAAATACTTACATTTAATCGTATTACAGATTGTGTAACACATAATGTTCCATATTTTTTCGTGCTGTTAGTGTTCCAAAACCTTTCGTGTTGAAGTGTACTAAGCTTAACAGTTTTTAACTAATATTAAAATTAGTGTAAGCATAACTCACCTAGATCATATTTAGAATTTTGGATCACGTGTAAAAAATTGTTGTTGTAAAATTGTTGAAAAAATTATTGACAAATGTGACATGTGCAATAACCACACTCCTCGCAAAACTTTCCGGCCGAGTTTTAAACTTCGTTACAATCTTAAAATCGTTACAATCATCCACCCCCTATTCCCACCACCACCTATCACTCTCCGGTTGCTGTGCACTTAACGGTGCGCTGCGTCATGGTATTTGTTGGTTTTTTCAGGAATTTTATCGAAAAAATCCCGTGGCTCTGTAAAGACAAAAAACAGACACAGCGTCCAGAAAGACAAGCAAAGCATCAAAGAGCCCCACCAATGCCTCTATCGGAGGTACCATCCAGGCTGGCAGGCTGGAAGGAAGGCGACAATCAGACTCTGATCTCGCGTGGTGGTATCGTATTTCAGGTCTCACATCTCAAATCTCCTGCTGCGTGGAAGTGGGGTTTGTTTTCATTTTGTTTTGTTTCTGCCATGTAAAGTGCTGTGCTCGGAAATCTCGTACGCTCTTGACCTTACTAACTAACGTGGAGGATGAACGAAAGAGGAGATAAGGCAAAGATAGTGAGAGCATATCCAGCGGCCGACGGAAAGAAGGAAGCGGTCAATACATAATCTTTATGGAGTCTACATGAGTCTGTAGAGCCTTTCCACGCCGGAACTGCGTGGAATAGACGCTGGAGGCGTGTATGCATCTTAAAGACAGGTTTAACAAGATTCATCCGCCTTAAAAATCAGTTTTAATTTTAATTACAATATAGCATAATAATCACCAAAAACGAAAACAACCACACCATCAGGAGATGAGTTTAAAAAAGCGAAAAACGAGCAGAAAACCAACAACATAACCTCTAAACAGCACAGCGCGAAAGGTGGACCGAGAGTGACTGGCGCAGAGCGGATTAGTGTTGATTGGTAGATGATTGGAAATTACGGTTTAGAGAGTGCTAAGCGGAGAAAATTACGTTATGCTAATTCTCCTTAGCAAAACCTTCACAACTTTAACGAAAGCACGAAACATGGAATCGCGTGTAGCAAGAGTACATCGTGTGTAGCAAGAGCAATACAAAGCCGCGAATTGCTCCAATAACTAGACACCATGATGCAGCAGCTCTTACGCCGGAACTGCTTAATTCCTTGCGGGCTCAACCGTCAACAAAACCAACAGACATCGCGAACACCATGATGTTCGGCCAGGAATGCCAGGGAGGGCCAAAGCTCCTCACACAAATTTACCCCGAGGAGCGGCAGGGTGCAACTCAAAAACTAACAAAAATACACTCCTGCTCACGCACGCTATGAGGTGCACGCGGTCCAGTCCAGTCGAGATGCGCTGATCGAGCGAATTGGGATGCTTACCTTGGCGGAAACCCAGTGCTCGAGCTCCATTCGAACTTACCGTTCTTTTAAGCCGTCGTCAGGTAAGACCTACTTCAGCAACTTCATGCTAAAAATTTGAATAAAATCGAGCATGCAGTGTGCGCTGCTAACTGCAGCGACGAACGACTTCGGCACGCTTGGTCCTGAAGCAACGTCCAGAAAGCACCTTCGGGAGATAATTTATGGGACGATGAAGAGGAGATGATTGAAAAATTAGGGTGTAATTATACATCCTTGCGTAGCGCTTGTACTCCACCGTTCGCACTCTACCTCCTTCTCCTTCTCTTTCTCTTCGTTTGTATCCATCTCTTTCGAGTTATATCAGTCCTACTCTCGCTATATCTGGTTCCGTTTTCCAATCCGTTGAATCCTCAGTGATCGATTTCGAATCAACACGGGTAAGAGCTGTCAGAGTGATAGTGAGAACGCCATATTCAGAACGCCTTTCTCGCACCAGCATTATGGTACGATGGTTGTCACCCTTATCGATGGTGCTAGTCGAATCTTTTTAGGAAAAACATTATAATTTTTTTTACCATTTTAGATGAATATAAGACCTGCCTCATTTTAACCAAATAAAAATAGAACTATGTTGGTGCAGTGTGTTATCAATCAATTATAATTATTGTAGCATTGTTTGTTTCATTCCATTGACGCTTCTCATTTTCATTGGCTTTCAACAGAAAATAGATAAAGACCGTGTAAAATGTCATAATTACTTTATAAATAAAATAAAACCAAATCATTCAAATTCGCGATGTATAAACAGTTCTGTATAATAAAGTGTATAATTTTACTATTTTATATGTTCGTCGAAAAATTATTTCAATCTAGAAAAAAAAATTAAAAAACAATATGAAAACACCATTATTACCTCCACACGTTCAGCATACGTGTTGGTGATTTATCAGATATTCCACCATTCTTCACAGTTTCCTTGTTAAATTTTAAATTCTCATTTTTTTTTTCTCGAAATCAAATATCCATCGCGTATTAATAGCACTACAGGATTGGTTATTATCGTTATATATTAGCACCACGTCGAAATGATCACCAACTAATGATAGTCGACATTCCAATCTGGCCACTCGTATTGAGCGACGGTGCGATCGCCGGTAGTCGATTGTACTCCTGCCTCTCCGTGTCACTGTCTTAAACCTATCAAGAAAGAAAAAAACAAACTAAATGGAAGATGAGAGCAAAGAAACAATTTCTCGTTTTCTTCTTCTCGCGGCAGTGATACCGATGGCAGTTTCGGGATCAACCAGTGGTCATCGTGATCCGAACGGAATGAATAAGAGCGATGGCTAAATATGACGCCCACGTCAGGACGATTTGCGTCAAGTTACGTTGGGACCGGTGCGTTGCTAGTTTATTTTCCATCCCGCTTAATCGTTTGGCGTTTGGATTCAGGACGGCTGTGTATTCCGATACTATGGTCGACTCACACGCCACCTCCTGCGAAAGCTGGCAATGATTGATGATCGTATCACTTCGAAATCAAGTCAGTCATTCCACATCCTGTCACAGTCGAAATAATGCGTGTCGAGCATTAAGCATCTATCACGACTACTATGCAGAGCGCTGGATATGTTAAAAGCAGGAAGAAACGTAACAAACGAATAAATATGTTGAAGATTGAAAGCGAGCGTATGCTAAAGCAGTACCTACCACACGAGAGGTTTGGTTAAACAAATATTTAAAAAGTTTCAATACATATCACAAGAGTAACTTACTGTATCAGTAGCAACATATATTAAACAAAAACCCATTTATTCGAAAAGCACAGCATGACATTTACAGGATAGACAGCCCAAGTTGCCTAAAGCGGTTCAAACAACCACAGATGAAATGAACCTGATTGAAAATTAAGCCCACTATCTCCTTCCTCTCCCATGGAACTTGTTCAGCAACCCGATCAGAGATCGCGAGTGCGCCGTGGATCACAGCTTTCGCATTATCTCAAGTTTCATTTAGTTACCACCTACTGCTTTCCGTTTTGAGGTCGTTTCTTTTCCTGCTTGTTTACTTCACTAATCAACAATTTACATGCTGCGCTGCAGCAAAATCTCCGACCCGCTCTCTAACCATCGGATCCGGTGTATATGCGTCAGGTTTCGTCCAAAAAGTACGCGAACTCAACACGACACGAAATGGATCGGCCAACATCATACTCTCGGACGGCACCTTAAAAAAGTCGTTGTTTCAGTTGGCTGAATTTAAATACCTTCAGCTTTGGTTCATTTCGTTTGGTATACGCAGTAACGCCGTATCACATGGCCATAGCGGTGTCTCGTTTAAACGGCTGTGCCATCCTCAGGCGGGCTGCGACTGTAGCCGGATTGGATCATGTGGTGTTGTGTTTGTTTTAGACCTTTATCGAATCCCGAGTGCTGATTCAGTCAATCAAACTCCCCCCACTGCTGCTGCACCGTGGTGGCTTTTAATATTACCGGACCGGATCGTGCAATGACGAGTCGTGCAGTCATCACGGATGCCTCCTGGAAATATCACCAGCCGGTAGAAATGAAAGTATGGTGGAATTTTGGATCATTTCAATGTTTTGAAGGCGTTCAATGACCCGTCTTCAACTTTAGATCTATGGTACCAGTTCCCCCCTACGGTGAAGTTCTGTTCTTTCACATTCCTGTCGATTTATGAGCGACTTAGACAAGGTACCATGGACACACTGCAAGCTGAATCTTAACTAACGGTGGGCATCGCGCCAGGGTACACAACCGAGGTTTGATTGATACGGGTTTGTGCGCTGCAGGTGGTACACTCGAAAAAATTCCGCGTGATTGCAGAAGCTAATTGATGACATACGGCACGAAATAGCAGGCGCAGGCATTGGGAGCGACATAAGACGAACTTTCTGCCTTAATGGACGCTTTATAAGGAAGTACACAAGAGTGATTTTATTATAGTATTAGTGCTACTTATAATACCATTTATTGATACAATGATCTCCACTCGGAACGATTTAAAGGATGAAGAACTGCCTGATAGTTGCCTAAGAACAGGTATAAAATATTTCAGTGTAAAATTATGAAACTGTTTATTTGTGCTCAACAATGCACCACGAGACTTGCACATTTTTTCTGTTCATGAAACTAAACACTGCATTGATTTGTATACCGATTACTTCTTGCCTTTCTTTTTTTTCTTTTGGCCTTCCGGCCAGGCGAAACCGCGCGATTTCAGCACGTCCTGAATGTTATGGCAGATGTAGTATGCATTCTCCATCGCCGCCTCGTTGAAGATGTCGCCCTGGAACTTGGAGGATTTACCACCCTTACCCTTGCCCTTCTTGCCCTTGCCCTTCTTCGGCTTTGCTTCGCCGTCTTCCTCGTCGCCTTCCTCCGCTTCAGACTTCTCCTTGGCGGGTGCGCCAGATCCGCCACCGCCTGCCGCACCGCCTCCCGTGCCACCGGAATCCTTTGCTCCCTTCTTTTTCTTGCCTTTTCCACCCATCCTAGCGGCAATCTCTCAAAGGAGAAAAACGATTGGTATGTTGTTACTGTGAACTGTACGGGAAAACTGTGCCCGTGAGCGTTGGGCATCGTAGAGGTAGCAAAGCCGCTTTCGTCTGTGACAATCGATCAAACAAACAGGGAAAAACCTGGCATTCGTTTCCTGGATACACCCCGAACCTGACAGGTGCATCGCCATCAGCGCCATCTATTGTCGGTACTTTCAATGTTTAACAGAAACGCCAAGTTGTGACAAACACAAGCGAAATAAAATACCCTTAAAAAATAAAATAAATAAATAAAAGTATAAAATAAATAATAGTACCCTCAATTGTACAATCCGTATGTTGACTGGTCTGCGCGCCCAAACTGGCGATGCGAACACAATCTACGCTGGGAACCAAAAATGCCCATTCATCATGAGTTCGTGAATTGGCGAAGCAACGGTTGAATGCGTGAATCCGCAAGCCGAAGTGCACTGATGTTCCAACCAAAACTACACTACACCCAAGAAAAAAAGTATAAATATTCATGTGCGAACCAGAGCAGCACACCATCAATTCAAAGAAGCTAGGCGGTCCAAGGTCTCGATCTTATCAGGCTCTCACCGGCTCGATGAGGCAATAAATATCGAAATTAAATTTCGCTTCCCAGATTCTACCTTCGCAGGTACCTCACACACCGTCACCATGCACTATCCCTAAGACTTGCACCGAAAGCAGCAGGAGCAGCAACAGTGTAGACTCCTCAATTTTCTTACACTGTTATCAACAGCGGGGCATGCAAAAGGAACCACACCATGGGCGAGCTCGTAATTCTTCGCGCCCTGCGTATAGCCAAGGTGGTCCCGAAAGCTCAACTCATCGAAACACCAGTCTGCAGATCCAACGGGGGAAGGTTTTTCGTGGAGGAAAATGTTTTTCAGCGCCTTCACTCATTACCATTTGGTTGCCGGTGGCGAACGTTCGATCCCGAAACAGGCCAACGCTACCCGTTGCCCGCAGCATGCTGCCCATCCACGTCCCACGCCATAATTTCGGAAGATCTCTCATCTCTCCCATCCTCCGAGGCTCGCAGAACAAGAAAATCGTCACCCGCGTACCCCGTGGCCATTGTACACAATATACCAAATTCGCGCAGGTTCGATAAATCATCGCACCGGTGCAACGCCGCACTAAACCATAGCCTGCGCGAACGTCGTGGTTGGTCGAATTTCGCGGGGCGGTGGTCCTCCCGTGGAAAATCACGCGCCATCTGCGCCAACGGCGTCTGGCATGGCTGCTGTGTTTGAAGATTTATGAGCACATTGCCACCAGAAGCCGAATACAACCGACTGCTCGACGACGGCGAACGACTAGCGCCAAACTGCTCAAGGTTACCGTAGTGCCCGATATAAGGTCGTTTCGTAATTAATCGTCTGCGCTTCTCATTGTGTGCGGATTGACTCGGACCTGCACATGACCTACCGACGATCTTCCAACGAGCAACTGATTGGCGCTGATCAGATACCCGTTACCAGTATGCTGCCAGAATTCTCCACACACGCTGAGAAGACTCCGTACAATTTATTTACTCCTTCGTGTTACACTCGCACCATCTATTCGAGAAAGCCCAAATCGTGAGGAAACATACTGGGTGGTAACAACGCACGGTGAAAGGTGTTGAAATACCACACGCTCTCTAGCTCACTGCCCTCGGTTCGGTTCGCTGTGCCTTTCCTGAGCCGCACGATATGAGGCTGGGCGATCGCGAGGGGAGCAAGTCCAGAGACACAATAATGCCAAAGAGGTGAAAGATGCAGCGCATGCACAACTAAAAGAAAAAACAAATGTCTAACAAGCTCAACCACCAAAATCAGTAAACTGACAGAGATGCAGGAAAATCCTCCATCTACCGAAGGACGGTGAATTTCAACGCCGTCCAACGTGGGTGCCACATGCTCCGGACGGCACACTATAATTAGAGCTTCATTAAAGGGGTGGTCCTATCAATTTTTCCATTTTCGCGAAGACCTAAGACGCTCCTCCGGGAACGGTTGGCAGGTTGGCCGGCCCCTTGCGAAACCGAAAAGCTCACTCCATCGCAATCCCCGCTGTGTTTCACAGATTCTGTTGTGTGTATGTGTTTGTGGATGTGTGTCTGTGTGTGTGTGTGCGTGTGTGTGTGTATGTGTGTTTGTGTGCGTGTTTTTGTGTTTGTTTGTGTATGTGTGTGTTTGTTTTTTTTTGTGTGCCTCACCCGATTTCTCTCATTCGGCCCAGTCTGTTTGCACATGGTACCGACTGATGCAAATCTTGGATGCGCTTGCTATTAATACTTTACTGTTTCTATTACTGTTACTGAAACATTGCTATTATGTTTTGGTTTCTTGTTTGCTCGACTTCGCTTTTGCCTCAATTCATCGCACTTTGGTGGATGGTGTTTGGTTTGTGGAATGATTTGTGTACTTAAGCGATGGGTAGGCTGGGTAGCTTATAGAAGCAGGAATCGTACGGTCTTCCTGCTGGTAAACGGTGTATTATTTATTTTATTTTATTTTATTTTTTAAATCGGTACGCTGATCTGATCTGAATTCACAAAATATCAGGGAACATCACGTTAAATTTGTGTTTCATGTGTTCATGTTTATCTTACCGGTTCTTTATACCTTGCTAAAGAGAAGATGGTCTAGATGAAATAATAAATTCAGCCTTGCAGTGTGTAAACTGACCTTCACTCCACTTCAAATTTTTTATAGAAAACATTAAAAAGTAAAAATAACTAACACCAATTTTAGATAAAATGTTGACAATAATATTCACGGTTTTAAATTGTGGTTGTAATGGTTGTTTTCACTAATGTAGAAAAAATTGAGTAGATATTGTTAAAATTAAATGAAATTTGTTTAAAAATATCATTAATAAGGTTTTCCGTTAGTAAATTTTTCTTTTTACGCCAAATGGCAAGATAAAGAAGTACAAATGATCTGAAAGTTGAGACGGGTAAACATTATAGTAAAAATACAAATGAAACTTTGATCGAGCCAAGACGTCGATACAAACGAATCCGTTGTGGATGTTACCCAAAATCTGTATCAAGGTAAAATCACCAGTTCACGACAACGTCGAATTTTCATAGGTGGTTCCGTACTAAACAGTTAAAATAGTAATTGAAGCCATAAAATTTGGAAGCTTTGCTTTTTGGGCGTATGTCGTATGTATTGTAATGTAAAAGAAAGTTAAAAAATTTAAATTTGGCATTACTTATATTACATTATGCCTCAAATAATATTCTTATTGTTAGGAAATGTGACTCACTACGCAGTTGTTGTTTATAATTTTTTTTAAATAAAATAACATTAATTGACACGTTGGAAATTAATAAAAAAGGACAAGACTTAAATAATTAGGATTGACAAAGACATACACCCATGACGTCTAAGTCAATCGCAGCATCATTGTTGCCAATGATGTGGATGACGTAATTTACAAACATGGACAGGATTGTTCTGCATTTGTATGCGCTTATGCCACATAGTACAGGCAAACGCAGCAAATCGAACGTCAAAGACAACAATGTGAGATACTCTGAAAGTACGAAGCTTATGTGCTCCAGCA
>JXXA01018037.1:0-13608 GCA_000956255.1 Anopheles punctulatus
CAACATGATCATTATTAATATGTAGCCAACTAAAGATGGAAAGAAATATATTAGTGAAAGGTGTTTAATCGGGGTTGCTAATCCTTGTGCCGTTCTAAATACCGCACCATACATATGCCGGATCTGTACCATGATAAATTTGTACACTACAATCATCATCTCCCACCCATCGCCATCAATGACCCAAAAAAAGGGTCGGATTGTACCACCCGGAGATCGGATGGTAGCGATAAATTCATAATTAATATTGTATAAATACGCAACGGTAGCATCTACCATCGTATCGTCGCTTGTACAGGAACTCCGAACCCGGGAACAACACCCTCACACAAAGGATAGTGAACCCCAAAAACAACAACACGAAATTCACGCACGCAAAACGCAAAAATCTCGAACCGTACCGTCTCGCTGATGATCTGTACGCAACCCGCAGCAGCGCATCATCCTCCTAACTAGCAGGGGAGAGAAAACCCACCCTTTATTGTTTCTCCTTTCTGCCCGAAACGTGCAGTGATATGAACCACCGGTTCATCTCATTCCATTGCAAAGAGAAACCCCTTGCACCTCGCGTACCGATCCCGTCGGCTACGTACGTTCTGGAATTTGTACAACCCGTAATCTGACTGGTGACCCGAGACCTTTCGCTCCTATCATTTCCGCCAAAGGCCGCGCAAAAACAGTGGTACGGCGTGCGCACTCGGCAAAAGCTTTGCCCCTACCCAGAAGAACTTGTGCACACATAGGAAACGCTTTCCCCGGAAAACGCAGCGAAAAGAGCGGATTGTGGGAAATGTTTTCCCAGCGGCTCCTCGCCTTCCCCGATGGTGGTTTCAGCGGGATATCAGTTCACCCTAACGAATCCAATCGTAATGTGCCATGCCTTTAGGTCGCTGTGTGAGTATTTTTTTTTTTTTGCTGCATGCGTTACCCTTACACGCACACTTCTTCACTGCTTTATCGATTCCGGACGAGGCAAGAACCCACGGCGGATAGGGTGGAGTGAATTCCGATGCATCGGTAGCATATCGTGTCAAGCCTCCCTCTACATGGTATACCCACCAAAGCACATCGAATGCTGGTCGGGAGAATGAAGGAAGGAGAGAAAAAAGAGGACAGTAACTGCCACTACATCAGCTGAACGACAGTGACAGCAACAACAACAAACAGGCAGACCCTTCAGGATCCAGGCTGTCTGGATCTGGTTCGCTGCGAAGCTCATTTTTAGCGGGAAGAAAATAAAAAAAAAACAAAAACATACAAAAAGCAACCATCGTCTCCTTTCCACCCTTACCTCATCCTTCCATTGCCCATCCGTCGAGCAAAAATTTTCATTTCATTTACCATTTCAATCTGACGCACACGCACAAAAACCTTCTTCGTGAGCGAGGAACGATTCGCAAGCAAACCCGCTACCAGATACCCTAATCCATGGTGAGAGTTTTTGCCTTTCCCCGTGGTTGCATCGAACAGACGAACGACGAACGGATATACCGTGCGAGATGCGTAGAGTTGCGTATCGAGCCCATCCGTGAGGCTGCTGCCTATCGTCACAACATAAAAGCGGAAGGTTTCACCGAACCGCTCCCCATTCTCGTGCACTACTCCGTTCTAACAGGCAGGCTTCCACGAAGCGTTGATGGAGTTCGTATTTTATGTCCTCTCTAACCTCTAACCTCTGGACTCCGTTGGTATGTGATCAAGTGTCCTCCTCAACGTTTGCATAGCTTGCTGCAGACTCCACCGGCTGTGGTTCGCTTGCCGGTGAACCGTTGATGGAATCGCACCAATGCAACCGCGTTGGATCGAACCGCGTGTGTAAGTGTGTATGTGTAGGGTGGTATCCAACGATACTTATAGCCAGTGATGGCGGAAAAGACGGATGACAGTCGAGCAAGCGCATCGTCATCAGGCAGCGGACGGTAAACCAGAACTACCACAACCAACACGAGATGCATATCATGGAATATTGGAACCACCGTAGAACCCGGGTCTGTATATTACGCACTGGAATGCGTGGACGCGATTTCATCCGGCTTTGGTTAGAGTATATGTATGCCAAACGATCTGGATGGATCTGCACATACACCCATCTGAACCGCGGTAGTTCGTTGCAGTGTTTTCTAACTGTTAGTTTATGTATCAGAGGATCGTACCCATGTGTGTTCGGAATGTATTCGCACTGAAATGCAATCGAATCTAAGAGTTTGTCAGAAAAAATATGACACAACACAGAAAAAAACCCTATCAACTGAAGGATTGTGGCAGGCAGATGCTACGGTTGGAACAAAAATTTCAATCAATCCAAAATATAGATGAGAGTTTATTTTTCGGCTGGTGCTGGTTTTTCGTTAAAATCGGTAAGCGACAAGCTAAAGTTCTAGGCCACTCGTTACACATTTTGAAGCATCATGAAGAATGAGTAGATTTTTTTGTGAATCTGTATGGAAAACAAAGATTGATTACAACCCAACCATCGTGAAACAAAACATCGAACGCAACATACCGCCATAAATAGGTTCATATTGATAACAGCAAACCGTCCGCAGGTTAATCTCGTCGGCTGTTGGGCACTTTTCAACACGAACTTAAACATGGCCTGCAGAGGCAGCTCCATTTCAGACCAGGCGATGCCGTACAGGTGGTCAGTGAATTGATCACTCTTCAGCTCGATCAGCGTACCGAGCGAACACAAGATTAGCATCTGCACTATTGCCACTGGAAGGATGAAGAAGCCCGGCAACCAGAAGCTCTGAGAAAAGATGTAGGCGTGTGTGTGTGCAAGGGTTCATCTTAACCACGTGATGCCGAAGATAACTTCCGCTTACCCGGTGCAGTTCGTTCAAGGTGAGCGCCACCTGCAGGGAATTGCAGAGAAACTCTACGAACGATTGCAGATGGTAGAAGCTCTCGATGTGCGTGATGTAGCTGTTGAAAAGGATATCATCACCAAAGTGTCACAGCACCTTGACAAAATAAGATTGCTCATAGTGCTCACTTTGTAGAACGCTGCTGGAATTGAATGATCCTCACCAACTGATCCCGCACCGCACAACCCTTCGAGGGGTTGTGGCCGACACTGGCCCCATCACAGCGTATCATATCGTCCAGCTGCTTCAGCCGCTCAATCAACAGCTCGTACTGCAGGCAGATGTTGAAGATTAACGCGAAATAGATGTTTTGCGATGGAATCAGTGCAAGCGGACCGAACAAAATGTACACCAGCTGCACTGCCAGCGTGCACCAGAAACCGATCACCGTTTCACCGTCCGTAAAGGGGATGGCAATGCCGAGGGGCAAAAATCGTTCACCACGCACGAGATAGAACCCAAACGGCATCAGTGCTACGATGAACACGCCGACCAAAAACGAGTACGTGTACAGCGTGACACTGTTGCAAAACAGGGTCGTGTACTTCGCGAGCACACCTTGTTCGCCCGCGTGCGCACCGTTCGCATGGCGGTACGTTTCTTCCGCGAGCCATAAGGAACGGTAGCAGCCGGCCGGGTTTCTGATGGCTACCGCCAACCGTGCTACACCTACGATGGCGTAGAAGACGGCCACAATGCTCAGCACAACCTGACCCATGTCGCCCCACGTCTGGACGGCACTGTACACGGACAGGACGATGAAGGAGATGGCGATGAAGCAAATCAACACGATGCGATACGAGAACCGGTGCCGGTCAGTGTACATGTAGCAACCGAACAGTGCCAGAATGCGGTTCTGCCTGCCGACGGTGGTGCGGAATTGGTCGAGCGAGTCACGATTTCCATTTGTAGCTTCCATTAGAGCTTGCGAATTAGGCGCTGTTTCTGGAGCAAAAGCTGGCAGAAAACTAGAGATATGCACAACGCCAGTAAAGCTATTTAACCCACGATCAAAAAGATGTGAAAGGATAAATTTAGTTTTCAATAATTTATTTGCCTACTTGCATCGATTGAGGTTTCATAGGTAACGCACGTTCCAGTGAAGGAAATTGTTTGATGCAATATTTAAAACAAACTGAAACGTTTTCTTTTGAACTATGCAGCAATTAAGTCATCAAGTTTGATATAGCTGCGAAACAGAATCTAAAAGATCGAGGACATTATAATTTAAGCACTTTCATCAATTAAAAATCGCACTGCAGACGAATTCACGTCCTATTTCCTACTTATTTTCATATGATTTGTTGAGTTTGAGGATAATTACACCCTCACTGAAATTACTCCTACTCATCTAGCCACATCCCACATATGGTTCGTGTGGGATACACTCCTCAAATACACTCCTGTGAGTCATCCCTAGGCCAAATAATCTCACGAAAGATTGAATTTTGCAACTTTACCCATAAAAATATAATTACTCATTTCGCTCTACCTGTCCATTGGCACGACCTGTGGGAATCGACAGCAAACAAAACCACAAGTTACTTCAAGAGCAATAAACTTTTCATCAGTAGGAATCGAATGGAACGAGTGGCAACTTTGTACGAGCGCATTCAATGATATCCTTCTTTAGAGTGGTTCTGGTACCGTGGAGTGCACAATACATAATAGGTTCGCTGTATTTGGTACCGCGAACATTGGGTGGCACGTAGAGCACGTCTCACGTAATAGACCAATTTGTAGCACACAGAAGAAAAAAGGTAGAGTAGGATAAATCGAAACCGACAATGTTCATACCATTCTAAAAAACGGGAGGTTTTTATCTAACCTTCCATGTTAATGGTTGCTCTTTCCATCGATTTCTCTCTTTCTCTCACTTTATTTATCTCTAACACACAAATACCCGCGACATTTTTTGTTTTTTGGAAACATTATCTGCGACTGTGATGAAAGCAGCAGCCTGAGTGCGATAATATTAACATCTTTATAGCGGTTGTTAATTTTTCTCCAACACGCACCTCACCGGGCATGCGAACCGAGGGGTTTATGGTATAATCCTCATCACCACAAGGTCCCGGGGTGGTGTGTTATCGTCGGCATCTGTTCATATGGCTGTGGGAAAGGCCGTGCTTGCTATTACAATCAACCAACCAGTTAACGTAGCACATCCGCTGGTTCCGAAACAAAGCACTGAAGTTTTCTCTTTCCTTTTTAGATTTTCCGGGGGAAAAAACGCAACATACGGAGCACCGACCTGAGAAGCAGCATCGCATACAAACTCAAACAGGAGAAAAGAGAACAGAAGGATGTTATGAAAAGCAGCAACACATTGGCAACGAATGGCGGTATAATTGGGATTGAAGTTAGCTTAAGGCAACGAAACACCGGGCGTCTCCATCGAAGAAGATGATATTCGCATATCATTCTTTTCTCCACCTTATCTACCAGCTGCATTTAATAGTCGATGCAGAAAAGTTGGTCTGTTTTAAGAGCAAAATAATTAACAACAGACACACTTACGAGGACTTTTACGTCTCCTTTGGGAACCCTTTAGTTATAATATAACTTATTACCTTTCATTTCATTCTTTTTTCGATGAGGTACTTATTAAGTGCTATTCATCACTCATTTTAATAAGCAATGACAAAATAAATAGAAACATAAAATCTTTCTCTCACTCTCTCACTATCTCTCACTATCTCTCACTATCTCTCACTATCTCTCACTATCTCTCACTATCTCTCACTCTCTCGCTCTCTTATGTAATCATTGATACAATCTCTCCAAAATGTCGCAAAAAACTATATTGGTTTGAAATTTTATTTTACACGAATACATTAACCGTTCCATTTCTCGAACTACCTCCATCACCATCGCTTTCAGCTCGGGCGTAAAAGTGAGACCCCATTGCCAAACTCCGATATAATGTCTCCATCATCCGTGGGATCGTTTGTGTCTACTCCCTTCGTTCATCATTTACGTGACGTCGCGTTTGTGATGCCTGAGCGAAGAAGGTCAAAATGTTCACCATAATTTTCACCACTTATAAGCACTTCCGGAAAAAAAACCCGCCGGAGAAACGAGCCGTAAGCCATTCTGTTCTAGGGTCGGGTGAGATTTTCCTTCGTCGAATAGAATATTAAAGAGCCATTGTGCTGCCTCTTTCTGGCACGGCACCTTTTAAAACCTGGGTGGATTGTTCGAGACATGGGGGTAGGGTGGTGTTATGCTTACATTTGCATAAAGAATAAAATTATTACAGTACCCATCGCCGCACCGGTCGGAACGAGTACGAACGCCGCGCGACCGTTGCCATTTTCCGTTGCGAAAGTTTTACGTTTCTTGTGATTCGCTGCTACCGCACGACGGTCACGGGCGCCAATTTGCATCGCTCGGTGGCTGTGGCCGGTAGTAGAGATGAAATTTCTGCATAACGTTCCAAACACGCCGAAGCTTGAAGGAATGTCATAATGCGAGTGAAAAGCGACCGGAAAGGAACGAAAACTATTCGCAAGGAAATGAAGTGCGAAAAAAACGATTCCTCCGACACGGTCATAATAAAGTTATTATGAATTATTATCGCTATGAGTGAAAAATGATAATAAATGTCCGAAGGCTAGCGTGAAATATGGAGCATAAAATTGTTGGGCATGAAGCAACGCACCGGGCCTACAACATGAAGGGACGGGAGGATAAATTTTTTTTACAAAACACGATCCCGCCAACATTACACGTAATTTATTGTCTAGAGAGTATTACGATTATCTAAAAGGATAGATTATATTTAATATCGTGGTCATCAAAAAATTATAACGCAGGTTAGTTGAATACAGATAACATAGAAAAAATAAATTAAAAGACTTTCATATAAATAATAAAACATATTCAACGAACATTCCGTTATGCAAAATACGCAAACAACAACTGAACTATGTATAAAACCATTTATATAGTTTTGCACATAAAACAAATATATAAAAAATAGCCCGTGTCCATTCATTACGCGAAAAGCTCGCAATTATTCCAAGATACACATCGCCACTGACTTTAGGGTTGTCATGCATCCTCCTCTTTGAAACATAACGCTGCTGGAGAAGGCATAAACGAAGCGGCAAACATCAAACTGCAAGGCTTGTGGCGCAGAAAAATGTGTGAATTCTATATGAATATACAATTTATCCCATCTCCACTAGCATTTATCATACCATTACCAGCTACAGCACCCTTTTTTCCATCCCTTTCCAATTGCAGAATGAACCGAGCATATGCCCGTTTGCCTTCACGTTCAGAAAGGAAATGTTCCTTGCACCGTGATCGACAGTAAATGTGTATGCGCATTCGACCGATGGCATGATGGTTCATGCGTGTGAGGGTGAAACGAACTGGAATGCGTAAGTTGTTGCTGACTGTTTGTCGACCTTCCAATGGATAGCGGAATCTGAACCGCCCATTCGAGCACCGTGCTCTCTGTTTCATATTATCGTTTGGCTTAAACGATGATTTATGATTAGGTGAATGCCGGTCTGAACTTATGCGGGGTGAGTGTAAAGTGTACCTGAGTAATGGAATAATTCTTATTTATTTTTTTTTATCTAGAGAAGTTACGGTCTGGCCGTATTGGTACGGAAAAATTCATTTGATAATAAAATCGATGAAAAAATAAGTACTACTGCTTACGCTTCATCGCATGCTTGTTAATGATTTACATGTGAACAGTTAACAAGCATGCTTTGTATACGATAATTGCGCTCTCAAAACCTTCCAACACATTCAAGAAGCAAGGGAGAATGCTTAGCGCAGTAAATTAGCTAGAGAGATCCGGCACTACAAGGAAGGGCCCGGTATGCTTGCTACTGCCTTGCTCTCACTGATTAGAAGCCAATCGTTAGCACACTGAGCTAACGTGGCAATGGCTTTACGGAAGTGGCCCGGCGGTGATACCCTCTAACCCACTTATCACAACGGGGCGAACAGGTTCGCTACCATGAAGTGGCTTCTAACCTGATGCTTAGGCAAACCTCCCCGACCTACACCGACCCAACGCATAACCTTGGCTAGCCACAGATGGTCCCGAGGACCAATCTAGCTTTACCTAGAACTCCCACTATCGTTGTTGCAGGAAACTAATTTCATCCGTAAGGTGCACAAAAGTGAGAACTCGATTTGACCCGAATTCACCCCCTTTTTGCTGTACGGAAAAATAACCCCCGTCGCAATGTTGGAAGAATTCCGGCAGAGGAGAGCAGGCGTATGCACTTAGAAAACATCGGATGTGGTTTTGTGCTAGCCGGATCCACCAAAACACTGAACGAACTACAAGCATGTCTGCTGTTGTTGCTTGTGATGCTGTTGCTACTAGTGCTGTCTGTCTGTATGTCTGTCTGTCTGCCCGCACAACAACCGATTCGTCTGCTCTCTTGTCCACACGAACTCGTTCCTCGTACGGCACACGAGCGGCGGTGCTTGGCATCCCAAAATGCATTAATACACCGGAACACGTTCCTGTCGTATCTCGCTCGCTCGTTCGAGCATAAGGGCTGTGGCTGCCTGCACCACACATGTATACCCCATCCAGCCGTGGAGAAACCATAGCAACAATGAACTGATGAAAAAGCGAAGCAAAAATGTGCAACACAGGAAGACCGGCAGCGAATCCGATGCAGACTAAGCGGTGTTAAGCACGGTGGAGTGCAAACCCGAAGTGGAAGTAAACTCCTACCCCTCCCTTGCTGGAAGAGGGAGCTACAGCGGTTACTCCATGTGGTTGTTGTTGCGGCTACGAGCCAGCCAGCAACTGCATACATAATGCCGTTCGCCACATGCACAACACTGTGCTGTGTGCACACAGATAGACCGGCGCAGCAACGCTTCGCCGTGTGAAGATGGTTCAATTTTACTTTTCCAGTTTTTTACCACGGGTGAAGGGAGGGGTGGTGGGCGGTGGGGAGGAGCATCACTTTCCTCCCACCATTTTATTGTGCCGGAAGGAGGTAAGCGGATGGAAAAGTGAAATGTGTTTTCCTATCCCTACCCTCCCGGGCATTGTGCCATGGCCGGAACTAATGGAAGGGAACATCCGGCGAAGGATGCAGCGTTCGATTAGATGCAGATGTGCTGTGTGTGTATGTGTTTGTGTGCTCGTAACGGTTCGATGTATCGAATAAAGTGCAACATACGATCAACGATTGCGAGAAGAAAGACCGGACACGTGTGGCTGTGTGTGTGTGTGTGTGTTTGGTGCATAAAATGCTTCGAGTTACGATGTGTGAAAATTTTGTGGCCGGCTGCTGCATCGGGTGCGAAGAGTTCAAGCGGCGTTCGAAATGTAGAAGAGATTTGCTCCGTTGTGGCTGCCCTTGTGGAAGAAGGTATCGGATGCTATCTACAAAAAATCGACTCGCAAAAAATTTTCGCATTTACGCTCGTATGCATCCAACGTGCAGCAGCATGTGCATAGTCCTCTTCATGCCGTGTTTGGTTCCGGCAATTCTGCGAAGCATGCAGCACACACACAGAGGCAGGACACATGATGATGCCGTCAGTGAACACCCATGTCGAGTATCAATTCTATAGCATAATCATCACCATCATCCGGAGCATCATCAGTGAATGATCATGTGAAAAGCTACTGGCACAGGAAAAGCTTTCAAGTAGTAAGAAGAGCTGTAGCGTGCTCGATACTATACATACGCCGGTGGAGCATACCCCAGTTTCTTCTCCGCTCTCCAATGCACACAAATACATACCCCTCCACCGCTGCTAAAAATTGCACTTTCGATGCCTTTTACATCGCTGGGAGGAGGCAGCTTTTCCGCCGCATCCGGCAAATGCGCGTGATGTGCAACAAAATGTTTTCCGGACGGGGAGAGCGTCGAGTGCACTCACTGCATTAGGAGTGGAAGGTTTTGTAAAGTTATGTACTGTCGTCCCAAGGAACGTATGTGCGCACACGGCTAACATATGACGGAAGCTGCAGGATAGAACAAAAGTGGATGGGATGCGTACACCAAACCCGAACGCCCGAAGCCACGCGGAACGCATTCATATGGAATGGTTTAGCATCGGTGAGTTGCTAAGCTACACATAGTCGTGTGCTACATACATTCATCCTTGCGCGTGTTCATGATTTGGGTTTCACTTTTTCAGATGAAATTTGAATTGCTAGTCACGAAAACAATTCTCCCATGTGATTGTTGTTTATGAAACCACAGATAAGGTAACGATTAATTGTTGAGCAATGCTTAGTTCCACTGCCGGTACATGCATGCGGTGGTGGATTATGGTGTGTAATTGTAATTGTGTAACTGTAAATATCATATAGCTTAAGTTACTATTGAAGTTGTTCTAGACATAAACAATAACTTACAGTTTCGTTTATATTATTCGTTCAATCAGAAGAGATTAATTGTAATGTTAAAAATTTCAATAAACATCCAAGCGTTTTGACAAATCCAAACATGATAGAAATAACAACATGAATGCATGAAATATATTTACAATCAAAAAGGATTGACAAATCAACCCAAAAAAGTATAGATTATACGGAAAAGTGTGTTGATTGAGGAAAATTGTTTATGCGATTTTGTTCAGTCTGGTGTGTCTAGTTCCTTTTTTAGCTGGAAAACAATATCGTTAGAAAAAGTATGACATATTAAACCATTTCCGACGCACATTTTAATACGCGGCGTATTCTCGAGCGGTAACAGACAGCTCCATTGACAGATAGCTTACAGTTATCCAAGAAAATGGATCACCATCACGTCTAATCGCACGGCGGACGACATAAATCTATCTCTCGCGCTCATAAGTTTCATAATTTCAACCGCAGCAGCATACCCACCAAACCTCACGTGCATGGCGTTCATTGATATATCGTCCGCTCGAAAGTCCATCCTACCCGAAAACCATCAATTTTCTCATGGCCAACCGACCGAAAACTCACCTCCCCCTCATTTACCCCCCGTTAAAGAGCGGATGGTTAAACTTTCGCACGCGAACACTCGCCAGAACATGACCATAAAGTGTGGCTATGTGCACATGGGTGTCGGGAAACTCCTACCCCAGGAGAGCGCGGCGTGTATGATATGCAGTAGCTAACCACTTACGGCTGAACTTTTGCTCACCGAAGCTCACAACATACGTTTGGCCATGCTTCCCACCAGCCCACCCATGCGCTTTGCGCGAGAGCGAGAGGCTAGGAGCTCTTGAGCACTTGTGCTAAGCTCGGTGCTGTATTAAGTGCAACAAATTTATGATTATGATTATGTAGAAAGTTCTCGCTTTCGACGACGCGACCGATGTGCGAGCTAGGATACTGACTGGCTGGTCTTAACTCTGTGATCTCAGGGTTTCCATTCACTATTCACGCTTCTAGTGTTTTACACTATTTGCTTGCCATTGTCACTGACCGGTGGCCCATGGTTAGTCGATCGTTACGGTGATGGTGGTGGTGTTGGTCTCGTGGTTTGACCAGTTTTATACATTTACTTGGCGCCGTCGCTCGTTCATAATGCATTTGATGTATTAAATTGTATTGTTATCTTAATTTATTACTTTGTGACGTGGATTCCGTTCAATGGGCAGCACTTGTGCAGCGCTGTAGCGAAATTGCCCACCTTGAGGAAGCAGACGGACTGTGGAAAGCTGGGCGATGGTAAAGCATGAATGTGGAAGAGAAAATTTATGGTACTCATTGAAAGAATTCTATAAATTTTCGTTTAACACAGCTGAATACACATTATTGATAGTAATTTTGACGAGATGGTTTAAATCATTTTTGAATAGTTTTATAAACAAAAAAACATATTTTTCAATACAAAAAAATATTTGCAACTGCGATATGGCATTAATATTTAATAAAATAATCAATGAACTTTTTGAACATCAATTTAAATCATTCCAAATTTATTGTTTACCAAACAAATTAATTCGTCAAGCTTCGTGGACAACTATTTAAAATCAAAAATATTTAACAATACGGAAAAAAGCTTTAATTCCAACTCAACAAATTAGTATGGTAAAAGTTTCACAGGAAATACAGATACAAAAAAATTTTCGATGCAAACGCCCGGTAGCGCTTATGCTGCTAATCCTCTCCGATTGGTAGCGCAAATGTCCTAGGAACGTGCTGGCACGTAAGACCGTTTGCTGTTGCGGTATGTTTGTGGCTTGTTGAGCTGAAGTCATGCTTTCACCTCACACTAGATCGCACACGAAACTAACACCCAAACACACATACCACAAAATCCTGGCCCAAAACTAGGCCAACTCGGTGGAGGGGGAAGAGTTTGTAGGAAAGCCATCGTAACGAATGTGCTTCTTAATTGATAATAAATATAAAATAATAAAATGAAATTGCTCGTAGGAGACAGGAATACCAATTACCAGAGAAGCTGTGTAGGAGAGAAAGAGAGCCTCATCCCATCAACTCCTCTCCTCTCATTTCGTGTTCTCCACTAGTGGGATTGGGAGTTCGTTCACAAATGGAATAGCATTATCGGCAACTTTAGTTTCTATCCTTTTTGCTCTTGCTTGGTGGTGTCTTGTTTTCTTTGTGTGAAACAGCACATAAATAGGTGCAAGGATGCAATCTTTGGTAGGGTTCGGTGCTCGATAAAGCCAGTTGCGTAGAAGCTTTTCCAGATAAATGATCTCATTGAAACGGATCCACTGCGGAGTGTGTATTGTTGGATTAGTGGTCCATCCTGTTAGTTTCTTCTCAATTGCCCATAGGTCGCATTGAAGTGAATGCAAGTAGAATAGGATTTGCGACGCACATTATAGTTTTCAATTGGTTTAAGCACAAATAGCAATGCAATCGTAGTGATGGTATTTATTTAACGAGTCGTTGCAAAACCTCATATACACTGTTCCGTGTTCACAGTGATTGTTTCTTGCTTTACGCTTCGTCATAAAATCTAATTAAAGATGCCATGTTTAATGTTGGTGACAAACCAAAACAAACAATAAACAAAAATATAAGTGTAATAGCTTTCGGTTGATATCAATTAGCAACTAAAAGACAAGAAAAGATTCATCTGATTTTAGAAGAACTGCACGAGGTGAAAATGTAACGAATAAAACAACGCTTATTTTGTGAACACGTGTGTCAGTCTTCTTCGTTCAAGTTGTCTGGCGCTAAACGTCAGTGTAGTAGTTCTTGTGCCAATATCCATTTGTCGCTCAGCTTACGTCCATTGCACACATGTGGCTGACGCATACAGTTTGCTACGACTTCGTATGCCATAACCGGTCCTGCCACAAGATATTAGGATTTGCTTTCCACCACATACCATGCGTCTCCATCGGTGAATGTTGAGTTGATAGCATCTATTACGATCATTCCCTCTTCGCTCGGTGCTCACCACCGCACAGATATATTGCTCGAGCGCACACTAATAAAATAAAGCAATTTACTTGAACGATCGTTAAATACGATGCACGTTCTCTGCCTCAGCAAGGATATCCACTGTCGCCATAGACAATGGAACTATTTTACTGAGTCTCTCGCTATTCCCTCCTATCCAACCGCTCACATTGAGGCTATATTGACGACCAGACCTGGTCGAAACCCAATCAACGAACACCAAACGAACCATGGTGTGGAGTACATTTCGCAAAAAGCAAATAACTCTAACGCTGATTCCGGTGACAAACAGAAGTAAACGAACAATCCGCTTGTACAGTGCGGTGCTGCTGAGAGTCATGATGGCCCCGTCACCTCTATTCGCCATCGTTTTTT
>JXXA01018040.1:0-14104 GCA_000956255.1 Anopheles punctulatus
GTCCGCAGAGTGACAAGTGTGAGCTGTCAGTGACAACATAGAGACATCACCAACCGGCCCGCGCACATCCACTTCCCGCAGGGTCAGCTTGCTTTGACTGCAGCTCACGCGGAGGAATGTCGATTGAAGTCAAGCGATAGGGAAGAACTGGATAGGGAAGAGAAGAACGGGAGAGAAAGGGAGAGAGCAAAGGGCGACAATGAATAAACAACCCCACGCAGCACGCGCCGCAAACCAAACGTGCCCGGAAAAAAATGGGCATCTCACACAAGGGAATTAGCAGGGAACCGCACCGAATGCACAATTTCGCTTCGGAAAAAGGGAAGCAAGCACAGCCGGAAGGGAAGAAGAAAAAACACACACACAGGCATAAAACAAATGCCTCCATGTCAAATGCATTTTAGGAGTGCGTTCCAAACACAGACACACACACGCACACGTGCGGGCTTATTGATGTTTTCGAGAAGATTAATTTGCAATTTATGAAACAATCATAAATTATCCCGGGCCCGAAATGTGTCAGCTTTTTGCGCGGCACGGGCTTTCCCCGAAACCCGGCCCGGGTGCCGACGGGCCCCGGGAACGGTTGACTGTTTAACTTGTTTGTTCATTTTCCAGCGGCTCCCGGCACCGGCACGCCACAACAATGTGTACCGCGTGGCGATCCGAAAGCACCAACGCCCAACCCCCGCACCCGGGGACCGAATTAATTCCGCGGAAAAACTTCTACAATAATTATATCAGCATCTATATCAATTAGCCACGGCTCGGTGTTGGCGGTGGTGGGCGGCGGTCGCTCGGAAATCTACTACGAGAAACAATACCGGCGCAAAACATTTCGGTCTCGACGCTTTCCAACTTCCACGGTTTCCAACTTCCAATCGTTTGGCTTTTCAAGTGTATTTATTTATTTATTTTAAATGAGTTAGTTTAAACATCGTGCTAGGGCAAAAAAGGCTTGAAAGTAAGTGAAGTAGTAAAGGCGAATAAAAGATCAACTTTGAGCTTCAAATGTAATTGTTTTCATAACACATAAAAAAATCACACTTTTGCGCCTTTTGTTATGCAATGTGAAGTAAACGTGCTCGAAATGCGGTTGCGCTGCAGGTGACGCTTTCTTCGACCGCTCAATTTGCCTGTCACTGTATATTATTATCGCACTATTGTTAACCATGACCGATGCATGCTTCTCCTTCTCCCTCACCCCGCTTCCACCGTTATTCCTTCCTCGCCGGTATGTTTTCCCATCCTGGCACGGGGCGTGACGTTTCACCGGACACGGGGCACGCACACTCAACTGCTCGTTATCGTTCATTAGAGGGGCTCAATTATTTAATTTGTCCCCCCCCTCCCCTTCCTCCCACTTTGCTTGTCGCTACCCGAGCCCTTTTCCCACCCTGACTTCGCACGGCGTCAAAGGCGGTCGGGAAGTAAGTCAGCGTTTTGAAAACATACTCCCATTCCGCATCGCCCTCGCACGGACATCCCGCGACACAGGCGGCCGGGAGGAAAAAGGCCAAACGTTCCGGCTGCCTGCTGTGTTCATAATAAGAATGTTTTAATAATCGCGCACGCAAACGCGAACCGAAGCCACTAATCAGGCGACGGCTCAGCATCATCGCTCGGTGGCGCTGATGCTCACCCCCGGGGCTACGAAGCAGGACAGCGCCGGCTCAGCTAGACCCGGTTACTAGCCGAATGCCGGCAGGAAAGGATTATTATTTTATTGGATGTCGAATCGGGGGCCTCACCGCGTGACGTTGGTGTCGAGAAATTTCGGTGCGCGGGAAAGAAGCAGCTGCTGTGCGTGTGTATGCTTTACGGCCACGCCAACACACACAAAAACAACTCAACCCACCAGCTAGGATTCCGAGGACTTGGCAGACGCATTTTCCCACGGTTGAGCCGGCGTTTACTTCTTCGTGCCTACATTCAGGATGAAAAACAAAGGATGGCAGGCAAGAGGGAGGGAGAGAATGAGGCTAAAAAAACATTCACAAGTGTACACCCGCACCCGGCGGGTACCTTTTTTCCTCTCCACGCTTCGTTCCACGCCCTCAGTACAGTACCTTTGAGGACACTCGGGACGGCGCCTAAATGTATGCAACGGGGCAGTGGGGATGATCCTCGTAACGCATTAGCATAATGGGCGCGCTACGCATGGTTTCCGCCGCACGCCCGGAAGGCGCTTTTCGTGGCGCAAATCGCGAGATCGCAATCGAAACGAGTCCCTGTGGAAGGAGGAATTTATTTTATACTTTTTCTCCCCAAAAGATATTTATGATAATATGTTTTAAAAAAGATTAAAATAATGTTTTGGAGCGCTAAAATTAGGTGCACTTAGTCCTAAACGCCTTCGATTATGCCGTGATTTTCAATCACATTATTACTGGCACCATCATCGGCACGAGGCCTCGTCATCGTCGTGATGATGCAAGATTCCACCGCTTCCACCGAATCGATAAGCGTCCGATCCATTAGCGTTTGACCTCGGGATTTGCGAGGAGGGAGAAGTGGAAGGACGGGACGCTGTGCTGCGCTTATTAGATGCTGTTAATTATTAATCACTCCTTTAATTGAATCTTACCTCCGACACACACGCAAGCGAAGCAGCGAAGACAAGGGCATTTACAGGATCATCCCGAGCTCATTCCCTCGATGGCGGCGCCCGTACTGTTTCAGTATTTATGCAAACGGCCCCATTGCAAGCCTCCGCTTCCCGCAAACGTCCCTAGCAACACAACGCGAGCAGCAAAACTGGCACCAGCGCGCTCGGGCGCGTCTTACACGCCGCAAACCGCAGAAGCAATCCGGCTTCCGGGTTTTTCCAGAGCTCCCGCTTTTTCCGTGCCCTAAAACTTTTCGGTACGCTCATCCTCGCACCACGTTAATGGCGTTGTTGTGCTGCTGCTGCTGCTACTGCTGCTCCCGTAGCCGACGACGTCATGATGATGATGATGACGATGATGGTCAAATTTTCCGGTTCATTCGTTCTCCTCCCAAAACCTCCGAAGCCGACGACTTTAAACTTTGACTTGTGCCTACCGCCCGGATGTCACATCGCGTCGCAACATGCCAGCAGTGAAAGGACGGAAAGCGGCTCCGGAACCCCGTCCCCTCCCACCGCCGGCCGCAGCGAAGCAGAAACAAATCAACAGACGATCAGACCGCTAATTTTCCGGCTAATTAATTATTGAATTAATTATCAGACAGATTGACTGGGGCTGGCGAAACCCCAGTCCGGGGGGTGATTAAGACGACCGGTGCAGCGCACGAGAGTTTTTGAAGTGGCAAATATCAACACCTTTAGGAGGAAAACAAGTGTGTAATAGCTTTAAAAAAACGGACAACGAATTCAGTTACAAAGCGCCTGAACGTATGCAAGCAAATTTGGTTTCTTTTATCCATTAGCACGCTCGGATTAAAAAATGCGTTTAAAAGTATTTTACATTGTTTTACAAAATCTTACTTTCAAATTAAATAAAAAAAAAACATTAACTTATTAAAGTAATGTTTTGCTTTCTTCATCCGTTAAAAAAATAGATATTTTTTTGTCACGCCCGGAGAAAAAATGCACCTACAAGTGCCTACATTTTTCAAATTTTTCCTTTGTTTCACATAAGCAAGCAAAGAGATTGGAAGCAAAGCTTTAATCAACATCGTTTCTAACTTGTTTGTGATGTAAAAAAAATGTAAACATTTAGTGAAATATATCCTAATATCGGTTGTTCAGTTAGCGCCTAAAAGTATGCTGTTGTTGTATTATTGCATGTCTTGTAAATGTTTTAATTTATGTAAAAAAAATGAAATAAACCAACAAATGTCTGTGGCACAGAATAAAAATTTGGTATAGAACATTTCTCAACTTTTGTGCAACCCACTCGAGAAGCATGATCGAGGCTCGTTTTTCATATCTCCAACCAACGGTGCGCTTTATTTCCTTGCATTCCTAGCCACTGTCCGCGCGTACGGGTAGACCGTTTTGTCGATTGCAATAAATAAGGAACCGGACGCTGTTTTGCTGTGGGTGGGTCAAAGAAAGAAACGCAAAATGAGCCAGGCGGCACTTGGGTCGGCATTGTCGACTTACTTGTTGAAAAGACCGAAGTCATCTTTGGTACCGGCGGTGCAGTCGTTCCGCTTGTAGTTGTAGTAGGAGGAGCAGGCGGTGCCCTCGAAAATGTTCTGCCGATCGAGCGACGCCCGGAAGTATTCGACCGCCTTGAAGTGGCTGCAGATGAATTGAACTGATTGGTGGGTGGGAGAGAAAAGGGAACGTAAGTACCGAGAGGAGGGTTTCTTTTCGCAGGCAGCAGGGGCCGCACTTACGGTACGATTTGGTCGTGTCGTTGTTGACGAGCGGAAACTCGCAACCTGGCTGCGGGCTAGCGCCACTGTTTGCGTAGTAATCTTCATGGCCGAGGTTCATCGTCGTGCCGATGATGTTTTTGTCCGTGTGGATCGCCTGGACGAACAGGCCGTCGGTGCGGTCGAGCCGGCGGTCGATAGAAACCGGGAGCGGCTTGGTGAAGGCAGGCCCGGCCGGATCGAGCCCGATCACGCTCGGCACCTGGCCGCCGAGGTAGGCCCCGGCGATGCCGGAAATGTGCGCCCCCATGCTGTGCCCGACGAGCGTCACCTGGCTGATGCTGAAGCCCTTCGATAGCAGGAACTGTACGAACTTGCCCAGATAGCGGCCCACCTTCGGTGTGTTCCGGGCCGCAAGATTGTACTCGACCAGCGCCAGCGGGCTCCAGTCGACGGCGCAGATGTTGCCACCGATCAGCCGCACGTAGTCGGCGACGGTTTGCTTCACCCACGTCCGGTTCACGTTGTCGGTCCAGCCGTGCGTGAGGAAGACGATCGGCTTGGACGGGTCGACCTTCTGTGCGATGCGCGGATCGTCCACGAACGCCTGGACGTACTCGGGCCGGTTGCTGCCAAAGAGGATTTTTTTTAAACAATTATTAGCACCTTAAGGACTCTTATTAAAAAAAATAATAATATAAACAAAATCTACTCACGTCGTAGCACACCAGAACGTCACGTCCGTGCTGACGTCATTCGTACCGAACAGCAGCTGCGATAGCGTGTTGCCAAACGCCCCGAGGACGGTACCGACCCGATTGACGAGCAGATCATCCTGGTCGGCTGCGAAACGGATCGCAAACAGAGGCAATCAAACACCGGTTTCAAACCAAAAACAAAAAAAAAAAACAGTAAAAAACACAACACCTCCATATCTTCATTTACCCGAGAACCGAAGTGGCTCGGATGAATAGTGAACCCATCGAATCATCATCCCCGGTGCGCCTGAAAGTATGCAATGCACGTGGGGTTTTTTTTCATTATTTCCCCCAACCGCTCGAAGTGAGTAGCGCCATGGTTGTGGCAATGCAAATAAGGCTTAAATTAAACTCAACGAGTCGGTACGAGTTGATACGCAGCAAAGTGAGATGAAAAAAAATGCTTTACTCCCTCCACAACAGCCTATTTACACCCTGTAGTTGCTGGAAGTGAGTGTGGTGTTTTTTGTTTTTTTTTTATCTCCATTCTCTCTCTCGCTCTCTCCCTCTCTCCAAGAAAGGTAATAAAACACCGTCGGTAAAGAACGAAAGCAATAGGCCTTATTCTCTTCACTAGTGGGCACATGGATTGCAGTATTGCTAGGCCAAGAAGCACCTCTCGATACGCTGGTGCCCGATTGCTGCTGCCGATCGGAAATTCATCAATTCATATCCACAAATCGGAAGCACAAGTTGGCAATGAAAGGTGGAAAAAATCGCTCTGTAACAAATGTCCAAACGCAGCCGCGACAGGAACACAGAAATAGATAGCTTCAGCGCCTAAATGAAGGCAATTTGAGCAAGTTATTTTTTAAACTGTTGCATACTTTCAGGCGCTTTTAGTGATCACCAGTTCAAAGG
Organism: Anopheles punctulatus; assembly: GCA_000956255.1. Taxonomy (NCBI): domain Eukaryota; kingdom Metazoa; phylum Arthropoda; class Insecta; order Diptera; family Culicidae; genus Anopheles; species Anopheles punctulatus. The sequence goes on from JXXA01018040.1 coordinate 5,928, forward strand.
CATTTTTACTTATTAGAATATGAAAAAAAATATCCTCGATCTTACCTGATCGATCGGATCGGTAATGAGTGACTCTTGAGCAAACGAGTCGCTAAGAACGAGCTTATACGAACACGGTAACAACATACAACGGCGGCCCACGGTATTAGCGGTGGAAAAGAAACAAAAAATCCAAAACTGAACCGCCCAGGAATGATGATAAAATTTATGTGCCCTTTTCTTCGGCGGTGGATAGTACGCGCGAAAACAATGCAGGCCGAGCGGTGGGAAAAACAATACAGGAGAAACAAAAAGAACCCACGCAGCTTGGCTAACATTTCGATGCCGGGACTAGCACAATCGACAGTTCAATATCGCTTGACCGTTTCCACACGTGAAGGGGTGTTTTTTTTTTGTTTAGTTGGTGTGTGTGCACACTGCACCATCATTTACTGGACGCCGGACTAGCTTTCACAACAAAACCCTAGCGGCTGTTGTGCTGATGTAGAAGCATGTTTTTTTTTGTTTCTTTTTTCTGTTCGTTCATCCCGCGTTTTTTTCTCCCCCTCTCGCACGAGCCCGTCCAGTGGGATGTGCCAGTTGCAAACGTGGGAAATTTGTTTTTGCTTCCCTACCCGGTCATCGGCGATCCTGGAGTGTTCTGGAGCTGGAAGTCGGCTGGTCGGTTGGAAGCAGACCCGCTGCGAGATTTGTTTACTTCGCTATGTTTTAATGGTACGGCGAGGATAACAAAAAAAAAATGGGAATGGAGTAGGTTTTTCTCACATTCTTATTCGTCCGTGTTTTTTTCTGTTTTATTTTACACGAACGTTCTGGACAGATCGCAGCGGGTTGAGCCCCGGCGTAGGCAACGGATATGGGTATGTATTTAACGCGGGTGTACGCTGCACTTACAATGCTTTTTTTTGCTCGTCCTTCCCCTCCCATTACTGCTTTGCGGGTAGTTTTCGAGAGGCTGAGCTACTCCGTCGGGCAAGCGATGAAATATTGCACGACCGGCTCAAGCTCTAGCATTACGGAAATGAATGCGCCTCGCCAAAGGCGTCCTCCCCCGCGGGAGGCTCGGTATTTGAATGATTTTTTTTTTGTTTTGCTCTTTCGATTTCCGATAGCAATTGCAGAGCCAGAATGGACCAGAGCATCGACGGAAATTGACGATCGAACCATCAAAACGCGGCATCAAGCGGATGGGACTTGCCGGCGCTCAAAAATGTTCGCACCGGTGCGGCCGATTGCATACTTAAAGGCGCACCAAGTGTGCCACCTTTAAACCCGGGCACGACTAATTGCAACGCACAACAAAAAATGGCTCCAAAGCGTTGCATAGTTTCCGGGTGCGCTCGGGAGCAAAACGTTGCGCCCGGTGGGTATGCAACCGGCTGCTGGGAAAACACTAACTATCACATACCTGCACCCCGGTGGGCGGGCGGAACGTAACACGTTGATAGAAGCACGCTAGCGAAAGTAGGCGAAAGCCGATTTCGATGGCTCAGATTGATTGCAGCTCGAGCGAACGATGCCAAAAGCACGTGTTCGCTCCTGTCTCGCCAGAATGTGCTAGCGGACAAACGCGTGCTGGGAGGGAAGAAGACAAGAGAGTGAAATTAACAGTCTGCACCGCACCGTTTTGGCGAAGGGAAACGTCTTCGGAGCCGCCTCCACGGCCGCGCCGGGGATTGATGGGGTAACGAGGCAAACATTACGCACGATGGAACCTATTTTTCCACTTCACCGCTACGGTTGATATATGCTTCCGGCACGTGATTGTTTCGGAAGGGAGGCTCATCATAGCTTCACCCGGGACCATATTCGTGCGGGAGATAATAAAAACGAGCGCCCGTGTTCGGTGCTCGATAAAACCCGGCCCCCTGCCCCACCCGGAATAGCAAAAGGGTGTGTAATCTATTTGTTTGCCCTACAATTTACGGCTGGCTTCATTTGAATTTAATAAATCAAAAATATTGCCCCCGGCGGTATGATTAATCTGCGGCGCACAATATTCACACCAAGCGAACCCGGACCGTGGCACCCACCGGGACCTACTATGTGGGTGGAAGAGGAGGGGAGAGGGCCTGTCGTCTCACGGCGCCCAGCAGTCCATCATACGCCGGCGTCCGGCAACCATCACCACCCTCTCTCCCCGGAGCAATTTTGCACTTGCATCTTCCGGTGCCCCGATCTTTCTTCGAGCGGTCGAGTCTTGCATATGCCTAGGCAAGCGCCTGCAAGGTATGCCCTCCGCACAGCCGATCTTATCCCGTGCACGGTATCCGTCCGTTTTTACACCCCTTTTTCCGCACTTCTTTCTTGGTCAAGAGTGGAGAAAGGAACGAGTGGAATTGTTTCTTCTCCGCTTGATTGTTACCATTGCCCACTTTCAGTCAGCGCCGTCGGTGGCTGAAGCGGAGGTAGAAAAAAAAACACGCTGCGCCCAAATGTATGCAATACCGTGCACAGCTTTCAGCACGCTGCGAGCGAAAACGGTCTTTTGGATTGGTAGCTGAGTATTCAGTTTCGCTCTTTGTTGGTTAGTATTTAATACTTTCTAACATATTTCAGACTCAATCTTTACCATCGAAACGAAATAAAACGAAGGTTTCTTTTACGTTAAGTTAACAGTCAACAACTTTACATATATGTGAGCGATTAAAATGCAAAATATGAAAAAACGCCTAAAAGTATGCAATCTACTCGCATTTTAAACTTAAGACCAGGCTTTCGACGCTTGGAGCTGCGTCAAACGCAACCGCAGCTATGTCATCTGTCAGCTTTAACATATCTGAAGCATAAAATCTCCTGCTCCGGGACCCTCCCCGTTCATGGCGTTCATCCCCACGTTTTTCCCGCCTTCACGATTAAGCACCGAAAATTATCCCCGGTTTGCGAGCGTAATATGCCGGCAGGTTCGTTAAATATAACTGCAGCGCGATGTCGTACGTAGCAAAAAATTACGTAATGCTCCGACGCTCCGAACCATTTTCGCAACACTCGCACCCGAAGCCCGAAAACACTGCCGACCGACGTGGCGCGTGATCCACCTGCCACGTGGAATTAACGAACGGTGGTGGCCGGTGGTCGGCGGCAAAAGTCCTACAGATCAATTCGGTCAAGCGAAAGAATTTAACAAGCAATCATTCGGCAATGGCTCCGGGCTCGTAGAGGGAAAAAATCCTCCCCCCGAAGCGAAGCCTCACAGTTCCCGTCTCCGCCACCGCCCCACCTCCCTCACAGGGCAAAATAAATAAAGTAGTATCGTGCGCGCGGCGTCCCGCACGTACCGCGTCTCGCTCGACCCATCACAAACGGTTTTGCAGCGTAGTTTTGCTTCGCTTTTTTTTAATCCCTAATGCAAACGCGCGGAGAGGTTAAAGGTTAAAACTAGAAGCGCGGTCGGTGCCATCAAACGACTCTCTGTGAGTTTTTTATACCCACAATTTTTCTTTTACTTTTTCTTTTCCTTTTTGAGAGCCTCACGCTCCGAAATTGTTCCGCACGTTCGCCTCGGTAGGTTCTAGTTCATCCAATTCCGGTCGTACCATTCGTTTGAGGTTTGACTCGACTCGACGATCTGACGGGTGTGCTGCCTGTCGCATGGCTTGCGCTGCGAGAAAGCACCACCCAGACAGTCGGAAATAAAAATGATGTAATTTTAAAAAAAAACAAGCTTTACAACAAAAAATTTATCTCTTCATTTCCGGGAGCATTTTGATGCTGCTAATTCTGATTCTAGCGTGCAGCGAGGGCATTAAAATTTGGGAGTTTTTGGCGTACTGCTACAACTATTTTAACACCCTCAACATGATTTTGAAAAATATTGTGCAGTAAAAAATCTTAATAAAGCTCCTGTATTTAAAGCCTAAAAAAATTCAATCGTTAACTAGTTTGAAATATTTTTGTTTTAGCCGGTTTTTTAGCTAAAATTATCTAGTACGCTAAAAAAGTATGCAATTGACATACCCTGAGCATGGTTCAATTAAAACGCAAATAATCCTTAGCGCTTAAATGCATGCAATCATGAACTCGAAAATATAAACGCGCTTGTCGAGTTTAAAATACGTTTTCTTACTGAAAGCTTTTTCTTTGATAATTTGTTCTAATACGCCCGTAAAGTATGCAACTGGCGCACCCTTCGGTGAGTGTTCAATTATATCGTAAATATTTCTTAGCGCCCGAAGGTACGCAAGCCAAGAAAGCCTCAACACAAACCGAGCTATTCTCGCACTCCTGTATAAACGCCTGGCACGTATGCAAACCATTGCCCTGCCCGAGGTAGTAATCAAAAGTGATGGCGGTGATAGAAAAATAGAATGTTTACGCTTACGTTACCGTGTGTTTACTTACTCAAGAACGGAAGCAAGTCATCCTGCCGCGCACTGTAGCCCGCCATCGAGTCGGACGAAAAGTTCTGAAACGAAACGAACCGCGATGTAAATGAGAAATGACACGCTTAACGCTCGCCGTAGCACCGGTAGCGATACATGAGTGTCACTGCCGGTAATAGGCGGCGAAACAACAAACGAGAAGGGATACAAAAAGAAAAACCCCCACGCCCACAAACAAACAAACGGGAATGAAAACGTGTAGGAAAAGCTCAAACCGGACGCAACTCTTTTGTCCATCGTCGTTTTTAATAATAAACGGATTATTATGTGTACCGCTTTACACGGCGCTGCCCGCGTCACGAGGAAAAGATTATCCCCGTTTTCTCACCCCGCTTCTCCCACGATGAAGGACTCCCCGGGAAAAGGCGGGAGGTGAAAACTTCACGAATTTATGAGACAGCGGAGTCCAACGAATGGTCCGAACGGTTGGGACTTAGTCGAGCGTTCGCTTTCCCGCCCCTGTTTCCCCGGTTTTCCCTGCCTCGTTCGACCTCATCGTTCACCCGCTAAATGATATATTAGGATGACAATGGACAATATTATCTTAGATTCGCTGCTTGCACCCTCCGGTCGGGGAGGGAGGCGATTTTTTGTCCCCCTGCATTCTCTGCCTCATGCTGAAAAATGCTACAGGACACGGCGGGCGGCTAATAGAAAGAACATCTTCACGGGAATTTTCACCCCCTCCTCCACGGAGGACCAGCGGGCCCAGCGAGGTGGTTGGGGCGGCCAAAGGAAATAGAAAATAATCGCCCAGCTGTGCTGACGTCCGAGTTTGCGGTGGGCGCACGAGACCGAAGGAAATGACATTTTTGTTCTCGACCAACCGGGGCACTCCTTCGCTCGGCTGCTACTCGATACTCGTGCTCGCCTCGAGCTAAAAGCACACATACACACACACACACACATACACTTACACACACACAAATAGCAGAAGGAAGCGACCGTAACCAGCACGGGAAATGATGAGAGATGGCAATGATTCAAGATTCGACACGAAACCATTTCTCACTGCATCCTCTGGCGAGCGTTCTTAGCGAAGGAAACACCACGAGGGGAAGCGGAAAATTCAATCTCGCCCTCGAACCTGTTGAGCTGAAGCATTGGTTCGCATGGCGCCGAAAAAAAAAACCCCACCCGAGCGCCGAGAATTTCATCGGGAATTATGGATTATAGCAGGTGCGAAGGCTTCCATTACACAATCGTTTGCGAGGTGAAGAAAGACCGTGCCGCTTCGGTGCCACACAAAGAGCATCCCGGTTGGTCCTCAGGGGCGAGGAGGGGGGAGGGGCGGGGGGAGGAGAATAACTGAGCAGGACGATGGGGGAGAAGCAAACGCAACGACAAAAAATTGCCACTATTATTTCAACAACGAGCTCGAAACGGGGTTTTTCAGAGAAAATCCACCCTCAGCTGTGCTAAAAAAAAAAATCACACACAGAAATTATGTGTGCATGTGTCGTGCGCGTTGCATACCTTTCAGGCGCCGGTCTGAACGCACCACGGAGCCGCCACTGATTTCGTCGTACTGATTATCTTCACCTCACTTACTGCGGACCACCAGCGGACGAAGCGCTCACCCTGTCCAATAAAGCCACTCGAGAATCAATCATGCAAACATATTCAATAAGTTACCCCTAACTTTATTACATTCCACCTGGGCAGCAGGTGCAGCACCAGTCGCTTGCCGTTCGAACGTCCTTCTTGCCGGCAAAAAAAAGTAAAAAAAAAAACTACAACAAAAATCCCCCGAATCCAATCTGTCTTCCCTCGCTGGCGCGCCCGTGCGGGCAATCCTGCTTAAGGAAAATTTCATATTGTTTTCCCTGCGTGCCTTTGCGTGGTGCTGTTTTCTTCTTCGTTGCTTCCCCAACCCCCTGCGCCCTGTTACTATCTCTAACGCTCATTCCTCAGCTGCACAAATGGCTGCTTTTGATGTGCTCTTGTAGCGTGCTGTGTTTTTGTTTCTTTTTTTTGTTGTTGTTGTTTCTTTTCTCGCTCTCTCACACGGCCCGGCTCTGTTTTAGAGCCCAGCAGCAATAGTGTTGCATATGCTGCTGCCCGAGGACACGTCCGGAACGGGGCTCACATTGAATGCAAAATGGCAAAAGAATCTTGAAAAAATAACACACTCACCGAAACGGGTGTGGGAAAGAGCGAGAGAGAGAGGGAGGGAGAGAGAGAGAAAGAGAGATAGCAACCACGCAAGATGATCTAAGAAACGTTCGCTCGCCGGGTTGTTTGGAACATAAAATGAAATACAAATGCACCGGTACGACCGGTAAGATACATCTCGAAGTCCTTCTCACATCTTCCCAGGCCCCCTGCCCCCCTCCAACTCCCCTCCCCCATTCTCACACATACACACAAAAATAGCATTGCAAGCAGAACCGAAACAGTTCTTAATATGGTAAAGCATTTCTGTACCTTTTCCACTTTGCGTGGAGCGAAAAGAGAAGCACAAAAAAAAACCAACCACCTTCTGCACACTCACACACATGGAGCTGAGATATGAAATGATTCGCTGCAAGGATGCGCGTGCCGGGCGTGCGACATCAAGGCGAACCGGCGCCTTTTTGCGGTAAGCAAACCGTTGGGTGCGGGCGGCTTTTAGTTACAGTACGGCGCCTGCATGTAGGCACGCCGGCGAGCGCCTTTTCGGGTGCATCGGAAACCGAAGGCGGCCGATGGTGAATTCGCTTCAAATAAAGCGGGAAAAATAGATCACTTAATAAAACGATTTCTTTTTTTTCCAGCTCTAGGTTTTCTCTTTCACTCTTGCCTTTTGTGGCTAATTTTCGAGCGTATTATTTTGGGTAATTTGTGAGCACACTACAACCCACTGTTGGCTCCCCGGTGGCCAATATGTACTGCCCGAAAGATGCACCTATTTATTTTTTTTTTCATTATTATAATTTATTTTTACTTACCGTGATACCGAAATCGAACGGTGCGGCACGGACCGACGTTAGCGCCGCCAGCGCCAGCAAACACCCGACCGACATCCACCGGGCGACATGTGTGGCGGGAAAAATGAAAAATTCCTCCCTGCGGGATGGGACGTGAACGAGCGAAAAAAAAAAAAAGAAAAAATGAGACGATGTTAGCGCATGTTTGGGAGGAACACGAACGTCGCAGTTTGATTTATGCAGAAATGCTGCGTCCAAATCAAATCCACAAACACAAGAGAAAGAGGGGCCCGGGGGGGGCCCGAGCAGGTGGCAATCTACCCCGTTTTACCTACCTTCGGTACGCGCACGATCGCTTCATCCTTGCGGAGGTCCTTTCTGGCCAAAAACAAAACAACTCAACAACAACAAAAACTCCTTTCTGACGCGCGTTACACCTGCTTCGAGCCGCCGTAAGCCCTGCGAAGCACGTTGTACCCGTGTCGTCTGCTAAAAACCACCGCTTCGAGCACTCGCTTGAACGCCTGTCGCGCGCCCGGGTCAAGCTGGCGAAAATTTGCTTTCAAGCTGCACGCGCTTTGCCAAACTGTGTCGCGAGCCACCGAAGCTGTTTACCTGCGGGTTAGAAAGCGGGTTGATAGAGCGGATGCGTTGCTGTTCGCGAGGTTCGAACTTCCTGGACTTCCACCCGAAACCGCACTGGCCCGGTCGAGCGGCGCGGGGAGCCCTTTTAAAGGGGGCCAAAAATAGGCACAGGCATTGTTTTTTTTTTATTTTTCTTTGTCACAACCGCAATGTCGCAGGCACCAGTGTTCTAGTGTCTAACGTCCTACCTCGAGTAGTTCAATCAATTGCTGCGATTATTGGGCGATTTGTTTGGTTGGTT
>JXXA01018043.1:0-28275 GCA_000956255.1 Anopheles punctulatus
ACTTAACTACTGCTCACACATGCAAGTGCTTGCGCTGGCCCTCATAAGATGCATTATTATGCTGGAAATGCCCTTTCTGTTCCGTAGCATCAGTAATTGTTTACCAACCTCTTAATCTTTCCCACTTAAAGCTGATTATGGAACAATTGTCTCTCGGTGTATCTTCCCGAGTAGAACAAGAACATGGTTTGCTTCAAGTGGCTTCATCAGCGAGCATAGTATTTCTACTTTCTCATGCACCAATTTATATCGATTTCACGCCCTTTTTCTCTTCTTTCTAACAGACGGAACTGGTGAAGCACAATCTCAAATCGAAGGTGATCCTGTCGGAGCTAGAGCAGATCTTCGAACAGCCGCCCCACCGGCAGAATGTTTCCGCGCTCTACATGCTGCACGAGACGGTAAAGATGGCCAAGGACAACACAACCTACGCGATCAATGCACTGGAAACGATCGTCTACCTTACGCGCCCCGCGTATACGGACATTACACTTAAGAGTTTGCTCGATGTAAGTATATTCTCGTCCGGGGCGGAATCAAGTAATTGCCACAATTCATCTAGAGGATATGAATTTCTATAAACGGCAATTTTTTTTCCAACTTAACTCATGTTGAACTTTCCGACTCCGAGACCATCAGACAAGCTAGTAGCACAGAACACTCCAAATAGTAGAAACAGCGAATGCAACCGGATCTGAAGTGTTGTTACTTGAGATCTTCAACCACAAATGTTCAAAAACCGCCGGGCAGTATTGTATCTCGAGTGTTGAGGACCCCTTTGACGGTGGAAAGTGCTAAAAGCACGGCTGGAGCACGAACCTTTTGTGCATCCGATACCGTGTCGATCCGGTTTTGCATCATTCTTGCAGTTTCGGTCTCTTCATCCGGTTGACCTAGTTTCGGGTTCGGGAAATGGGGAGAAGAGAGTCGATGGAAAATATTAGTAAATGCTCGTACAAACCCTTGCTTGCTATTTAAACGGCTGTTTCAATGCATGCAGGCATCTTTTCATGTCTTAGTATGAGCAATTTTATTGCAACTTTTGCGGCATTCTATCCTTTTTCGATAGCAATATGAGTTTGGAGTACGTGACGTTTTACTACCACACCGTCCAGTAATTATTCTCAGCGCGCTGGTTGTGTGCCCTAAGAGGATTTTCCTGCAGAACTAAAGACGGCAACTGAAGGGGTGAAAAACAAAAGCTTTCGCAGATGATGAAAAATTCACGCCTCAATGCGAACCAGTGTTCTATTACGAACCAAACCCGCCTGTTGCCTGGAAGCAATATAAAAGGGGTTTTGTTTTTATGCGGCCAGCCCGTTCTGGGTTCTGCACGCTCGTACTTGTGATGAAAAGTTTTGTCAGATTTTTTACCCTTCCATGTTACAACGGCAAAGCGGTTGACACGTTATTTGAGTGACATTTGTGTGCAAATTTCTACGGGATTTCATATTTGACACATTCGAAAATACACAAGATGTGCTGAAATATGGAAAATAAATGCTTAACAAAGAAACTCAATGTTGAAAATAAAATTCCTTTTTATCAATCATCATTATCACATTTTTCACTGCGTTATCTAAAATCACTTTTTATTTTCAAAAAAATCTGGCCGCTTGCTATACAAATTTGAAATTAAATTCCTTCAGTCCCTCCCCCGGTGCGCTTGAGGAGCCGCGTTGTTGTGCGATCCTGCGTCGTGTTTTGTTGAATGGTGAAAATTTAATGAAACCAAACGAAACCGATGATGGAACTTGGTCCAGATTCGGAACGGCACAACAGCGTGAACGGGAGCGTGAAAGCTTCCAATTCCACTGTTTCGCAGGTACGAAGCGGGAAACTTTCCTAATTAATAATTAAAATAGTTTTCTTGTGCGTACCCGCGTTGCCTTGTGTTTCCTTTTACGTGAGCCCGCTTCCGCCCCATTTTTAAATGTTTGCTTGGTTTGCTCTCATCTTTCGGAGGTTCTAGCTCTGAGTGGTGTTAAAATTTGCGATAAAGTTTTATTCAACCTGACGCGAACTGACTGTCGGTGATGCCGATACTTTTCTTTTTTGTATTGATCTCGTTTTTTTTTAATAAAACACAACACACACTCATACAAGTACAAACTCATAAACCATTCCCACCGAGCATTCAATTCCAATCAGATACACTTTTATGTTCGATGATGAAATGGTTTAGTGGCTTTGCTGCAAAATGAAGACAATGCTATGTAAACTTAATGCACTAATCCCGGTTTTCTCTCTTTCAGACGTACGAGTTCTACGAGGAACTACGGTGGCCAATAACACTCGGCTTCCTGACGTTTTTGCTGCTGCTGTGCATCATCCTGATGATTGGTGCGACGCGAAGTTCTCGCTGTGCCCTGATTTTCTTCAGCGTTTGCGGACTGCTGGCCGTCACCGTGTGCTGGCTGCTGTCCGGTATCTACTTGGCCAGTGCCGTGGCGTTGGGTGACTTCTGCATGAAACCGAACGACTTCATCTGCAGTCATGTAAGCATTCGTATTGATAAGACTAAGGTTTTTTTTATTATTAAAAACGGATTCTCGTTGCCATAGTTCGCGTGTGAAAATATGAAAATAGCTCCGATCGATAGGATGTGTTACACTTGAGACCAGTGCCTGTTGTAAAAGTACGATGTCATTTCGGTTATGTTCCTCCATACGAACTGCATTCCCGCGATCCCAATACCTCTGCCGGTACAGCATAATTTCACCCGCTCGATTGTAACTTCCCTGCTATGTCCCAAAATATGTCACGAAATGCTCCCATCGTATGAGACGCCTGCAAACAAAACAAGGTCGAATAATAATCCCTTCCCACAACGCTGAGCCTACTGTGTTGCTGCTATTTTTAGCACAAAGAGATGTTATCCAAAACACAGTCTCCACATGCATTCTTGTTCGGTTTGCATTGTGGAGGAAGGAATCAGTGAGAATGTAATAAGACATTTCGTGATATTCGTATTTTGAGTGAGGCAAGAATAGTAATTAGAGCATATGAGTATCTACAGTTTTTTAAAGCGGATTTAAAGCGGATTTAAAGCACGAGATACTGGAGACAAATCTGACAGATTGATTCGGTACCCGTTGGCATCCTTTTTAAACACATCTACGGCAAGTCCTTACTCGATCCACATAAAAAGCGAAAGCCTACCAAGCTGAGGGTTACCTACTGCATACGTGTAGAGGGGTGTCTTGCGGCGAATGTATACATAGATCCACTTGATGAGATGGTGTTCTTCTCCGTTCATTCAACTCTTCTTCGCCTGTCGCATTCGTTGTGTCCAATGTGTTTTTCCTCCCTTTGCATCAGCCATAGCGCTCCTAGTCTGCTCTCGGTGTTTCTTTTGCGTTGTAGAATATTCCCCTGCTTCATGGTTGCATTAGGGATTTCAAGGATTTTTCAACGCAATTGCAATGGTAATGGAAATCCTGGAGCGTGTCTTGGAGAACCCAGTGACTACAGAGTAATTATCCAGAGCAGTTGAAAAACGTTCCTAGGTACAGTGTGGCAGTCAGAACCAGGAAAAGCATTCGTTTTCGAGCATCACTCATTGGCTCTTTCATATATTTTAAAGTTATTCTACAAAAATACAAAAATACAGTGCTTTGTAGCCGAAGGTTTTTTATCCATGTTTAATTACATCTACACAAGCAAATTAACGTTGGCAGAATATAAGCCTCAGGCTTGAGTATTAAGTCGTAGTTACTAAAAAAAAGTTACAAAAAAACTACATACAAGAAAGATACATGGCAAATGTTAGAAAATTTATAATTATTCTTTATAAAGCTGCAATTATTTCCATGCTAACTAACGTTCGGGCGTGATTCAGTTGGCAAATGATTTATAAATTTCAACAGTTTGCCAAAAGTTTGTGCGATTATACCCCTAGAACCGACCGAAAAGGCTAGTAAGTGGTATGATTTTTGATAACATTTGAGCCAACCGTTTCAGTCTGTCAAATTTGAAAAAAAACATTATTCAATACTCCGCCTTACGCCTTCCCTATGAAGAAGGATAGATAAACAAGGTATAAAATTATCTCCATTATGTCATATCCCAACGATAATTGGATAATAAAGTTGAAAGTTGGACGAGATTGAGTGGTCCGAATGCAAACTCCCGCCAGAATGCGCTCCACAAACCGGAACGCGTCCCGCGGGGAAATAAACTTAACACGAGTCCAAAGAAAACCCATCTGCTCTGTGCTGGCTTCCAGATGGATGGACACAGTATGCCAGACTAGAAAGCGATGTGATATAAGCGAAGGACCAAGTTCGCGCCTGCCATAACGTTGCTCATTCGTTGTGTGCGAGATTCTTTTCACACGGGATCTTAACCATTTTTCGACGCTCACTTCCTACCACTGGAAAGTGTTTAATAGATGGAACCACGGCGTAGCTTGAATCAACTACCATCCCATGCTTCGCGACAATCAACGTTGATGTTGAATTTTTTACCGCACAATTATTTTTCTCTCTTGATTCTATATTTACTACTTATAGAATTGAAAATGTTACTATGCATCTATCAAAGGGGATTCTTGCATAATTGGATGTAATTATTTTAAACCTTCGCAGGCTTATGCGGACAAAGTGGTATATAAAGGCTAATGTAAAGAATCGGAAGACTTTTTGTTAGAAATAAGACACATTTTCCATGTATAGTTTTATGTCGCTGTTAATGTGTTGTACAGGAACACATTTTTTCTACATTTCCCTTCTACGTAACTGGGACTGTTTCATGGTTATAGTATTTTATACAATCCCTAACGGACACTAAACTACCTGGTACATGCGCACTGGCTTCCTGAACATAACAAGAATCTATAAATGTTTACGTTTCTTTTTCTTGAACTGAAGGAACATTCTGCAAAGGACATTACGTTGGATAGCATCATTAAAGACGTTCACGATGCAAACTCTGCTCTCGTTGGTCATCCTGTCAGCGAGTTATGTTATCTTTCCCTAAGAAACCATCAAACCACCATAATTCTCGAAACGATTCAGGCAGATCAGGAAGGCAGTAATTTACTTCGTGAAAAAAGTTTTATGTATTCTGAGCCAAAGTACTCATGTCGATACATCAATTTAACGAGCTTTCTTATTTTCTTACATTCGTGACATATCGCAATGGGTCTGTAATTAAGGATCGTTTTTTTGCTAAAATAATGAGCATTTCTCTCGTTTCTGCTACACTATTTCCTTGCAGCCGAAGCTAAAAGACGTCCAGTATACGTACTGCAGCACGGTCGGCACCAATCGATACGTGTTGCGGTTGAATGAATCCAAAGTGCACGTGGACCGCGCCAAGGAGTCGCTGGAGACGGTCAACAACATCGGCATGGATCTGTATCCGAGTGTTCAGATCAGCTCGAAGGTGAACAAAATCAACGGCGAGCTGGACGACAGCAAACGCCAACTTACGGCTCTCTCGGTCATGCTGGATCGTCGCACCGTCGCGGAACATTATGCGGACGCTACCCGTAGCCTCTGCGAAGGAGGTCTTCTCGGGCTTACCCTAATGCTGCTGGCCAGCTTGGTGTCCGCGGCCATCCTCAGCCTGCTCGTGTGTGTTGATTCGCATACGTGGATTTATCTAACGAAGAAGTGAGTAAACCATCCCGGAAAAGGAACCTGTGCAAACGTAACGATATTATGTTATTTCTTTTTTCTCTTCTCAGACGTCCTGGATACGAGGATAAAGCAGAAACGACACCACTCTTCCCGGCCGGCGCAAACGCATCACCCTCAGCGCCGATTATCGCGTCCGGTACGATGACAGTGAATCGAACGTTGCTGCACGCCCAAACGGCCACCAGCAACGGGTCGACTGGAGGCGTCGGCTCCGGTGCTGCCGAGCGCACCGGGACACTCATCCCGAGCAGTGGCCGCAATGGGACCACACACGGAATGCGCGGGTTTGCATCCTATAGTGGCGATGAGTCACCGCCACCAGATTATAACGTTGTGGTGCATGATAACAACAGGCATGGCTTCTTTGTTCTTATTTTTTATCCTAAGTTATATTTTATTGATCATTTATCGTGCACCGTTACCTTTTTACTGCAAGCGGAACCGGTCTGTATGGGAAAGACCACGCTCCGAAGGGTTTTAATGGCGCCATGCAGATAATGTATGGTCAATATAAGTATAGAAGGACCATATTTACTCAATATTTTCATTCCATTTTGAAGCGTCTGCTACATACATGGCTTTCGACATGGTTTGATATAATAATTTGTATAATCCAATTATTCTTGTACATTGAATCACTCATCTTTGCATTAGAAGCCTGTAGACAATGTTTCTGAGAACATCATTTCATCAATATTTATTAGACAGCTATCAAACATTCGGCTATTCGTGTTTTTTTCCTTCCCGTGTTCAGTTTTTTTTTGTGCACCGCAAATCGTTTGGACTGTTTCGGCACATAATTTATTTTCATACTTTACGCCAAAAGCAATTGATTGTGTACACAGTAGCAAATAGAGTACGGTTCAGTTACTTTTTTCAATGTAAATTGTTCAAAAAATAGTTGCATTTCATTAGGAGAAAATAATTACATTTTTTCCTGCTGCTTTTCGCATCCACAGAGCATCCGGTCATCACACCCTTGGGCGGCTGCCTTCGCAACACGCACCGATGATGGGTCCGAACAACGGCAAATATGCCACCCTAAGTAAACAGTGCAAAACACTCGAATCGAATGATTTCTACTGAGAATCGCCTGCCTGCAATGTGTCTGCAGGCAGCAATAAGCTAGGTATGTATCGCATGCCTCTCGCAATAGTTTGCTTACTGATTCGATCCTCTGTGCATTTCAGATAAGAAACTGACAGCGTCAACCGCAACACTATCCGACAAAGATCCACGCGACATTTCCAACAACGGGTTTAACCGTTTCGACCCAAAGTATGTAAGCATCGGACCGAAAGCCATCCGCAACACGGTCAACAACGTGACGGCGAATGTGAACAAGTGTGCTACCCTGCGGCACGGCGGTCGCTACGGTGGTTCACTGAGCGTTAGCGTCGGTGGAGCTGGCGGCCATCTCGGTGGAGCGACCGCCGGTTTGGGTGGTGCACGTTCAGGCACGAGCCCGAGTCCGAATCTCAAAAACGTCCAGCAACCGATGCTGAGCCAAAGCCAAACACAGCAATACAAACAACACCATCAGGACAGACAGCTTACGGCGTCCTCCGGCACCAGTTCGGGCATGGTGACAGATCGAACGGAACCGAAGCTTGCCATTTCGACCGTGTCGAAGGAGTACAGCCAACAGTCCGCGTCCTACTCGAGCGCTACGCTTCCGTACAAGAAACCCGGCAGTGGCTATACGGAAACAACGACCGCACCCACAACGGTCACCACCTCCATACTGAAGAAGGAAAGCAATCTGGATAATCAACACAACCAGCGGTACGCGCCGACGGTGTACAGCATCGACACATCCGACTACCATCACCAGCGGGAAGGCAGTGGAGGTGGTAGCTTCCACCATCACGCTCAATCGCAGTCCTCCTCCCACCACCAACAGGCCCAGCAGTATCAGCAACAACAACAACAACAACAACAACAACAACAACAACAGCTCCAACATCAGCAGCTTCAGCAACAGCAGCAGCAGCAGCAAACACACCACAGATCGCTGTCGAGCACGAACCAGCTGTACCAGGAGACGGGCGCCGGTTCGGTGTTTGCTAGTCCGCCACCATCGATTGCCTCGACAGCGACGACGCGCTCCAACGTGTCGATCATAAATCAACCCCTGCCAGACATTCCAACCAGTGCCGGCGGTGGTGGTGGCGTTGGTAGTTCGATTAAAAACAACCAGCAGCCACTCTGTGCCGCAACGCTCAATCAGTACCGCTCGCTACAGCGACCACACAAGCAGCAGCAGCAGCAGCAGAACGGTAGCAGCAGCGGTCTGACTGCCCTGACGACACCGCCGGGACTCGGAAAACCGACCATTCCGCCCAAGGTGACCCCACCGATGTTGCCACCGAAGAATCGCCACAAAGACGACTCGCAGTACCAAAGCCGAGCGGCGGCAATGGCGTCGGCAGGGTCGGGTATGACGCCACCGCTGCCTTCTTCGCGGCCACAGCAACCATTACCTCAGCCTCCACCGCCACCACCCACGCAGTCGCTTCACCACCATCACCATCCATCGAACCATCAATCGACCCCAGCATCAGCAGCGCCTGTTGGTGCGGGAAGTCAAGGCAAATCTTCCTACGGTGGTGGCGGCGGGATGAGTGTGTCCAGCAATTTCAACGCCATCCAGCAGCAGCTGCAAAACCAGCTTCACTTCAAGCAGTACCACCAGTTGACGCAGCAACCGTGGCAGCGGGAACATTTACCCCAACCAACGGGGCCCTCGGGCGGTAATAGCGGCAACGCGTTCGGGAACTACCCCGAGCGTGGTCAGCAATCGAGTACCACCAGCCGTAATCGTTCGTATTCCGGTGGAAGCAGCAGCATCGACCAGCCCATCCCGAAACCGAGCAATATCGAAAAGGCGAAAAGCCACCACCATTCGTCGTCCGGTGGTGGTGCTCCGGCGCCCGGTGGAGGTGGTTCGATGGTGGCGAACTATCAGACACTGCCGAAAAATCATCATCATCATCACTATCCGCAGCAGCAACAAGCACAACAGCAGCAACACCAACAGCAACAGTCGCAACACCAACAGCAGCAGCAGTATCAGCAACAACAGAATCAATCAAGTTCGTTCGGCTCTGCGAGCAGCGTCGGTGGTCAGCATCAACCGAAGAGCATACTTAGTAAAACGCGTCCCAATGAGACGCGCGAACGGGAGCAGCGTGAGCGGGAACGCGAACAGAGGGAAAGGGATCGTGATCATTACCGGGAGCGCGGAGAGCGCGGAGAGCGCGGAGAGCGCGGAGAGCGCGGAGAGCGTGGAGAGCGCGGCGATCGAGGAGATCACCGTGAGCGAGATCACCGTGAACGAGAGCACCGTGATCGCGATCACCGTGAACGGGATCGCGACCGGGACGGCAGGGGGGATCGGGAGCATCGCGAACACCGGGAGCATCGCGAGCGAGACAAGGATCGAGAACGTGAGCATCGAGACCGTGAGCGGGGTCACCATCATCGCAGCAGCCACGAATACCATCACGATCCTGGGCACGGTGGTGCGCAGCCGGTTGCCAGCAGCAAAAACCCGAACGTCTACTACCGCTCCCTGCAGCGGGGTGGTCTGCAGGCGAACAACGATCTCTACTCGGTGACAGAATTGTGAGAAAGGTTTGACTTTTAAGTTTGTTCTTATGCCGCCTAAGTTTGATCAGTGCCGCTTCACTCGGTCAGTCCTCCCTTAGCGCCCTGCTCAAACGCTGGCGCACGCTCGTTCACGCACGTTAACACACACATAAACAGCAGCAGTGAGCAGGTTTCTCACGCGGTGTGTCGTGGTGTTACGGGTCGGCGAATGTCGGCGTTCGTTTGTGCCAGCGCATACGGCCCTTTCTACTTCCAACCTAGCATACTTTTCTACTCCAGGTATCGCTCACTCGTGTTCTTTACAATATAAGACAATTTTCGATATATCGAGCAAAGTAGCTAAAGTGCGCCGAGAATACGTAACGCATGGAACGAAAAACCTATGCTAAATGGGCTCAATTTCGTTCTCCTTGTACACGGAATACGAAAAAAAAACAAAAAACAAACAAACAAACAAAAACACACAGAGAATCGAAATTACCACCAGCAATAGATTACTGTTAGAAAAGTGAAAGTGGAGTACCGCATAGGAAAGCTATTGTGGATTTTAATAATGTGAAGATGTGTTTGATAGTGATAAACGTGACACAAGAAAAGTAGATCGTCCTGTGGCTCTAGGTCGATATAGCAATATCGGAAGGCAGAGGCAGCTGGACGCGCGTACGAACAAATATCGAACTGTTGACGATAACCGTCACTGAACGCAAGGGCGCAATGCATAAAAGTCTAACGAACCAAAAACTCAATTTTTACATGATCGATTGTTGAAGGAAAATGTCATAAGCCTGTATATAGGATCTGGAAAGCTGGAAAGCTGCAGAAACAAAACGGATATGGCTAGTGGATGCTAACGAAAAGCGACCCATTTTACTGTTAATGTTATAAATTACTGACTTTTCCGACGTAGCGTAGTGGATCCAGAATGGAATGAATGCACACACACACACACACATCTGCCATTCCCTAACCCGTCAGTCACTCCCCACTCTGCTCTACAAACAATAGAAAGTTTCAAATTAAACACGCCAAAACGAAAACACGTACACACACACACATAACAAACATAGCCAACATAATACAATTAATTACAAGTCGATTTTGCAGGTGATGTGGTGGTGTTGAAACATTAATAAACATAAACTGACAGTTGTGCAACTATAAATCGAGACATTCCTCAAAAAAAAGGCACGGAACGGAGTGCAAAAGAAGGAGGTGTTAGGAGCGCGTTTTAAAGTGCGATGAATTCAAGACTTATGAGGGAAAACGTTGAACGAGAAACGGAAAACAAACATGGGAGAAAACATGGTCTGTAACGAGACACAACCAGGATTGAAGCATTTAGAGGCGAGCATTAAAGCGTGTAAGAGCAGTTCTCATGTTTGCATTGAGGGCTGGGTACACTTGCTGGAAGTATCGCGCAAAATCATGTATGGCTTTGGTTGAACGGGTTCCATTCAATTTTATTTCATTGTTTGTAATATTGGATTTTGCTTTTTTAATTAATTTCATTGTCAGGTTTCTTATCTAGTTTATTGGTTGCTTGGATTTCGCGCAAGGTGGGATGGATTATCAACTTTACTTTTCCTATATATGTTCCAAATACTACGTAGCATGCGTAAAATAGATGTAAGCGCCAGAACAAGATGCAACTTAGGGGTAGAACGAATGTGGAGAGACCTTTTTTATACCAAATCCCATTGAAGAAGAAAAAAAACGAAAAACGAAGAAAAAATAAAATAGTTCTTTCAAGAATAAATTAGCGAATAAACGCAGTTACATACGAATCAATTCCACGGTAGGTGACAGTCAACTGCAGTGTCCGATAGAGCGAATAGCAGGGGCATAGGCGAGGGAGAAAAGAGAAAACTATTGCATTACACGAACAAAAACTGAATTTTTCACGTATAGAGCAAAAAACACATCCCGCGTTCGCACACAAAACCACACCAATCCACAATGGCGAAACAGAACAGACACCGTTAACGGCAAGTAATTAAACGATGCATTAATTAACTCTCGAAACAAATCAAATTCTAATCATAGTTGGTCACGGCCAGCCAAGAAATCTCGTTGAAAGCATTACATTATAAAAGAAAAAGCGATAGGCGTATGTATCGTAAAAGAAAACGTATATTAAGCATATAAATGAAGCATTAAAGCATTACAAAAGTTGCAAACACACAGGTAATAGTCGGACTGGTTGCGAGGACGTTTACAAAACCGATTGAAAAAGCAAAAGCAAACAAAAAAAACAACACTAGTTTAGCTGTTAGTAACACACAACAAACCTTTTTTCTCAAACAAACATAAAAAAAAACAAAATGAAATGAGAAGCGAAAGAAGAGGTAGACGGGTGGAAACGTATGTTGATATAAGGAAGACAAAAACTAGGCTATAGAAACTGCAATCGAATTATGATAACTAATTAATGGCTCACAGTGAAGAGGGGAAGGACGAAGTGAAGGAGAGAAGAAGAGAAAGCGTGTGGAGGTAACATTAAGGTCAAAGTAAACGTAGCAGAAATGATTTCAGAGCAATCAAAAACCCAAAACATGGCGAGCGACCGTGTGAGAAGAATTAAATGTTTTAAGCACCCGACTGCATGTTTGGACTCGCGAGCGAGTATGGGCGTTTGATAAGGTGTTGCAGAGTGTATTTTTATTTTCCCTGGACTACCAGATCAGACTTGAGTAATTTTCATAAACAAATTCTAATAGATAAGCGGTTGTTAAACGAAATGAAATGCAAATGCTAAAGGCCGAGAGGTGGCTCATGGCAGCGGAAGGATAATAGTGATGACGGCAGGTATGCGATTTTTGGGTCAATTTACTAACTGTATAAGAGTGAACCGTGCTCATGGGGGTCCGACGTAGAGGAATCGGACGCTATGAAGAAGTAGGCATAAGCATATGAGTGGAGCTACAATCAGGTCTGACAACGTGAGCCAAGTTTAACGTGGTAGTTATGCAAACTTTTACGTTATATTTTTGTATCTTGTCTTCTCCGCACCGTTCTCCGTACGCGAGCGCCACAGTGTAGCGCAGTGTTTTACAGTATTTTAAATTAGCTTTTGACACGGGCACCAGCGCGTGCACACCGGACACCCGGGCAAGCGACAATGATTTTACAATACTTCAGGAGCCAGACGAACCAACCGAAACCGGATGCAACGTTGAGCAGTTTTGAAGCCAATGCAACAAATATAAAACAACTTATAGCTACACACACACACACCTTTCTTAGGTTACGCCAAGTAGACTGAAACGGAGTTAACGATATGAAAACGGGAAGTACGCTTGGGGACGGATGGAATACGCAGAGATCGTAGATGGAATACGTCGAGCAAATGAGCGTTGTTGCTGGAACAATTAATTTTCCCTTTTTATATTCATAACACGCTTCTCGCCTACTTGAAGCTTACGGTCAACTGAGCGTTGCTATGTTAGGTTGTTAAGCGAGTACAATAGACAGCGTCACGCACAACTCATCAAACTGCCTTCGTTTTGTTATTGCCACTTCCAAACCCAACCACATGTCAGGCGGTATCGAAGCTTACGTTTGAAGCTAGTGTTTTTCAGTTTAAAAACCCTGCGTTCAGCAAACCCAAGCAAAAGTCGAATATCTTAAAACACAAGCAAGCGAAAGTATGCTGCAGAGGCGATCGAAAACTAATCTTAGTGGTAAAAATGGAGACGCAAAAAAAACATGCAAAATAGATGCGCAAACCTCCCTCCCCAGTCGGAAGCACTTGGTAAACCGTTTGTCAAGAAATGTAGATTATGTCAAAAATTTTAGGACTTATTAGTATTATAGTATGGGTAAAAGAGGACGGTGATTGTGTTGAGGCGGGTAGAGCAGGTGACGAGTCCGTGAAACCGTTAGTATGTCCTTAATAAGTCGAATTGGCACACTCACCCCTCACGGTTCCCCGTTTTACCTGTGGATAGAAAGAAGGAGAGCGAGTGCTGCGTGTGTGTGAGTGTGTGTGTGTGTTTGAGGGTGTGTGAAAACAAAAACACGTTTATGCTGTGTAATGTTGCTAGTTTATGAAGGGTGCCATCTTGATTAGAAATGAAAACAATATAAACCATAAATAGGACACACAGACAAGTCAATCGTGCCCCAACGCACTCACACACACACACATACTCGCACACACCATCGGCCAAGGAGCGAATAGATTTATACACCCGCGGGACCGTTACGTTTAGTTCGCTCGTTGTACTCGATCTATTTTATTTTTTTCCTGTTTTGCATTTTAGTCGTTAGTTTGATCTTTAAGTCGATAGGTTATTCAGTTTCAGTGTTGCTGTTGATTCTACAGTTGATTCTACTGTACCAGAAGTGGGTCCGGATGCGATTTCATTTACGTGTTTTATGTTTCCCCAAATCCACGGAAGCCAAACCGCAACAATCGCAACGGGGAACGAAGATTGCGTTAGTC
This sequence comes from Anopheles punctulatus, assembly GCA_000956255.1. NCBI lineage: Eukaryota > Metazoa > Arthropoda > Insecta > Diptera > Culicidae > Anopheles > Anopheles punctulatus. The sequence continues at coordinate 13,702 of JXXA01018043.1, forward strand.
AGTAGGGGCACCGATATTTATTTAAAATGTTCACTTCACCTGTGTATGTGTATCAGTTACGCTTGCTGAATCGATTAGTGTTTCATAATTAGTCAGTTTTACTTCCATTCAAAAGGGAAAACACGCAAACACGAACACACACTCACACATAAGATTGTGAAACGGATAAATAAACAAATCAAAATAATTGAAAATGTACTTGGAGCTGTGTTTTATTTCCTTGTTTGTGGCCAATCCTTTGGGAATCCTTCCATAATTTTCAACAAGGAGCTTTTTACATTATCGCTCATGAAGCGTAATATTCTAGCAGTACCTAAAACTTTTTTTTTTAAATAGGATACATAGGATTTGCATTTCTTTATGTTTCGTTCCATTCATCTAGGGCGTTGCTTACAAATGTAACCGAAAGAAAAAATCGGATGTTTGTAGCGAACACTTTTCGCGGTCAGTTTTGTGTACTTTATTTTAAACAGTAATCGTTACATACAAAAAATAGCACTACATTAAATTCGGTATGTTTGTCAGTGGCCAATGGGTCTGTGTGTTCGAATTGTGTGTGTGTGTTTTTTTCACACGATTTTAGAGCACTACTCTTCCGCTTTTTTCGCTTATCGTACACCTACAATGATCGATGAGATAGATTATACAGAAAAGGAACATACATTTGTATCCCACAAGTTGTGTTTTAAAATTAGGTGCAACATGTACGGAATGCGGAATCTTGGCAGACCTGGCACATGGGTCGGAATGAGTGGATTCCCTTAGAACTTAGCAGCGTTAAACGTAAGATCAATTAAAGGACAACACATGATACACGTACATAACACACAAAGGACAAAAGCGACACCCAGGGTGGGTTATGAATCTTCGATTTCGGCAATAGGCGGTGCACGTTCGGGCGTTAGGAGTGGCGTGACGACTTCCCGCAGCTCGCTCTTACCTCCGTCCGGCGACAGTTCCTGCAGCAGAGCCTCCAGCTCTTCGTCGCTCGTGGCCTCGAGCAGGCTGCTCTTTAGTGTTTCCTGCAGCAACTTTTTCACATCGCTAGACGATCCGTAGATGATGAGGGGAACCTTTTTCTTCTCCAGCTCTTTGCGCAACATCTGCAACCCGGTAGCGGCGGTATAGTCGAACTCTAGAAGAAAACCAAAATCGTGTGCATTACAGCTCGCCAGTGTGCTAGTATGTAGGTCGGATGCGTTGACCGCCACGCTTACCGTTCACCAACCGACAGTCGAACACGACCGGAATGTTACCGTGCTGTTTGATGGCTTTCGATGTAACATTTCGTACCCACTCGACGGCGGGGAAGTAGATGAGACTGTGGTTCGGGCGGATTAGTATGTACTGCGTACCGAGCGTCGTGTTCGCCACGGTCACCGTCAGCATTGGCCGAGCCGTGCGATACACGACGAACGCCAGGTCGGTCAGTACACCGGCCAGCAGTCCCAGCTCCACGCCGATGATGAGGCTCAGCACAAACGTGACCGCACCCGGCACCAGCTCGCGCTTATTGCAACGCCACAGCGGTCGAATCACTTCGTACTCTATCATGAAGATGACCGCCGAGATGATAACCGCGCTGAGTGCCGCTTTCGGGATGTACTGGAAGTAAGGGGTCAGCACGCCCAGCGCCAGCAGGACGAGCGCCCCGGTGTAGATGCCACCGATCGGCGTCTTTACGCCGCTCGCGTGGTTGACGGCACTGCGCGAAAACGATCCCGTCACCGGGAACGAGCTGAAGAACGAACCGAAAACGTTACTGAGCGACAGTGCCACCAGCTCCCGGGTCGGGTTAATGCCACTGCCACCGAACGCCTTCGAGATGGCCACGTTGCCAAGCACGGCGATGATCGGGACGAGTGCGATCGAAGCACCCAGCTCCTCGATCATGTCGGTGAAACCGAGTTGCACCGGGCTGGTGCCGTTGGGACCGCCACCCGCCGGCAAAACCGTACTGAACGGTGGCAGCTGGAAGCTCGGTATGCCGCTTTTGACGGTGCCCGTTAGAATGAACGGCCGCTCGCCGCGCTGATCGTAGTAGAACGCCACAAAGCTTGTCACCAGTACGACGAGTGCGTTCCGTGCCGTGGCCACCAGCCAGCACAGGATCCCCACCATTTTGCGTCCCCTCGTTGCGTCCGCCGGGGTTTTTATGTCCTTCAATTTCTGCAATTCAAACGAATGATGTTCCTATTCACTACGATCCATGGAGCCAAACCCAACATCCCATCCCAACCCAACATTACCCTCATCGCCAGCAGCACGGCAATCGACACCACACCGAGAATACTGTCGGCTAGCCGGGCCTCGGGAAGCTTTTCGATCACGGTACGCACGGTACTAGCGAACCCGGATCCGGACCCGCCCCGAATCCCCAGCAGGGCCTTCAGTTGGGACGCACCGATGATGAGCGCGGTGGCCGAAGTAAATCCCACCGTAACGGGCAGCGAAATAAGATCCACCAACGCGCCGAGCCGCAGGACGGCCATCAGCAGCTCCACCACACCCGACAGGAAGCACAGCAGTATAGCAAGCTGCGGACCGGATTCGCCTCCGTAGCCCGTGTGACGGCTTGTCATGAGCGACAGTAGCGCGGTCGGACCGATGGTGACCTCACGGCATCCTCCCAAGAAAGCGTACACCACGCCACCGATGAAGGCGGAATATAGACCATACTGTGGATGCGAGGACACAACACGAAAGCATCGCGTACTAGGATGAACTGGTAACTAGCTCCCTCTCTCTCTCTCGCTCTCTCTCTTTGACATAACGACCGAAAAGTCATGCCCGCCATTTTTACCGGCTTACTAGACTGATTTTTTACCACCGCAAGCTCTGGTGACAGTGGCAACAATTTGAATGTCTTACCTGCGGTTCCAACCCGGCCAACGTCGAGTAAGCTAGCCCCTGCGGCAGTACTGTCAAACCAACCGTGATGCCAGCGATCAGATCTGCCACGATAAACTCTCCGGTGTAACCACGCAGCCACCGAGTTCCGGGTATGATTCGTTCCACACGCGACAGACCCATGCTGGCAGACGCGTCGCGATCCGTTCTTTACCACCGTGCGAAATGAGCCTCTGCTGCGGAACGGAAATTAAAATGGTGTACATTAAACACGACCCAGCGCCATCATCATCACCCGTGCCAGTTGGAGACAATTGGCTTGGCTATGTTAGTTGTTGTTGAATTGCGTATTAGCACAACTGCTCCGATGGACGAAACGCGGGACATCTGGAGCGTTCAGGTTCTCCCCAGTCTGTCAGAGATAGATGTCGGAATTGTTACCACAAGCGGACGCGCTAGAGAATAATGTCTGCCGTTTGTTCCATGATGCAGCAAAACTGAGACGACCCAACTGGCGTTCCGTAGTAAATAACCACGCACAATTATGTTAAGAGACGGTACACGCAATCTCCTGGACAAGGACGCCCGTAGGAACTATTGTCTCGATTTTTTTCGTACTTTATGCGCAAACCTTTTGTGCCGGCGATAGAAAATAATTTGAACAAGTGTTTGAATATTGAAATCAAGTAAAACAAGGTCCAAAACAGGCAGCTTGCGACCCTTGACCCGGTCAAGTCTACGTTGATTTCATCGAAAACTAATAAGGAGATCATTTCTTTGAATATAGTACGTAGTTGGGGCTTCAGGCGTAGATTTCACACGTTTCGTCCATTCTCCCTCCAGTTCAGACAGGAGTTTAATTCAAGCAAAGGGAAACGAGAGAAATTATGCGCACAAAAATCTGAAACGCTCCGTAAGTATGTATATAATAATAAAGGAAGGAATATGTACCTAAGTCGAGCCTACGAGTTATTTTGATTCACTTGCACAAATAAAAAATATTAATAAAAAAAACTGTGGCGTGTTTCGCCTATATCTGCTTGAAACGGCTAACGATTTCGTAACAGGGTTGAATACTACTAAGAGGATACTAACATCTAGGCGAATTCACGCCCTCCATACAGCGAATGGAATGGCTACTAAAATCAATCTGATCGCCATCGCAATCGACTAGCATGAAACATGGAGACCGACAACCAATGAAAAACCAGCATGAAATTAGAAATGGAAGCATACTCCATGTAGCAGTAAGTAGCAACTAAGATAGTTCCGATTTATTTATCTCGTCTACGTAGAGAAAGTACATTAACAGTGTGTCTCTCTTATCGGTACGTAACGCTCGACAAACAGAAACAGTGGCACTAGCGATAAAATGCATCAGCAATGTATCGTAACATCCTGATATTATCATCTAATCTACCGAGGATCAGCGCAGTAGCAAACACATAAAGCACGCGCACTGGCTGTAAACAGGAAAGCTTCGCTCTTGCAGGGAAAAAGGTACGAGCTTGTTTTCGACAAACCCGTGCCAATATTTTGGTTCGGACCTGTTTTCGACCCGAGTTTTGCTGCGCATTGCCAAATCAATTAAACGCTCGTTTTGAATAAAAATATCGTCATGCGCCGTAGCGACGTCATTCGCAAAGTAAAAACGTTACGACCACAACATAACAACGCAGCGTACGCTGAAAACAGTGGAAATTCCAACGTGCGATCGCGTGCGCGTTGTTTACGAAGATGAAAAAGAAAATTTGGAGTAAGATAAAACCGGCTCAAAACCGGCTAATCCTTTCGTGCGGGACGGCGGGGGCACCCTTTTCTTCCCTCGCTCGTCCTGGAGCTGCGGAGGCATGAGTGAGAGGGACTCGTAGGTCGAAAACGTGTTTGCCCAAAATAAAGTGATCCGCGATCGGTTCGATACGGGGTGTATCTAGACGGGCCCATTTTGATTGCGAAATTGTTCGAAATGTTCGACATAAACACACCTCTAACAAAATGGAAAGAATTTATGTGTGTGTGTGCGTGTGAGCGCAAACTTTAGTAACTTAAACGCGCGCCCAAACGTGATCGCACCGGAGAACTTGTTCTGGTGGAAGAAGCAAAAATGTGGTGCGAAATCGAATATGCACTTTGGCGAACCGGAGCGCCGGCAGAACACCGCAAGCTTGCAAATGGTGAGATGAAGTTCTTACGCATCATCCGCCTCGAACCAGTCGTATCCAGATCGAACCCACGCGTTTGGAAAGGGAAGATGGAAAAAAATATAAGTCCGATTGATGTTAAGACCTCTCTTTTGTTGCCTTTTAACCTTGGCGATGGTCGATTGGCATGGTTTTTTTTTTCGTACGAGATCGTTAAAACCGGTAAACAGTGCTGTTGTACGATTCAAACACTTTTTCGTTGCGTTTTTTTTTTATTTTAACATATCTAAGCCAAGCATTATTGTATTTCAAAATCGTTTCATTGGACAGTTGACAATCTAAACACAGGTGCACTGGAGTTAAGTGGGCGCTAAAAAAACTGACCATAATTACGATTTGAATGAAGAATTGTACCATTCCGTGTCAAATGGTAGAATCAACCGTAAAAAGCTACTATTCACAACAACGCGGTGCAGTAATGGGCGGCTCGTAAAGCGATTTGAGGCTAAAGAACAACAACAAAAAACACACAACAAATTATCATCGAAGTGGCTATGATTGAGTTGACACACCGTGGGAACCATTCATTAGTGACGCACTTCACGACGAGATGAAGAGGAAGAACAACGATGCCAAGGATCAGGATCATCAAGAAACCGGCTAACCATGAACTGTCCCCCGCGTGCCGAGAATGTTCAACCGTGCCGTTTCGAACCATCATCTCATCACTCATTTGCACCGTCGTGTCCTTCGCGAACGATTTTAAAACGCTAAACACTTTCACTAATTAGCACTTACACCGAGCCTGGCTAGATGCCCGTTATGTAGTTCTACTTTGAAGCTTCCCCCGGGTGGCAGACTCTATCCGATTCTCCACAAACTGCCGCAACTGCTGGAGCACCACCTGTGGTTGTCGTCACAATAATGGCACCATTTAAATCGCGAAACGGTGTGCGCACGTGGCCGAACGCCGGATGGATATGCGTCACTCGCGTCTTCTGCTTCTTTCCACCCACCAGTTCCACTCGCGCGCTTTGAGAAGAGACCGTCCGTCTAGAACGGCTCCAATGTAGTAAAATTCACGAAACGAAACGCGTGAGCTCAAGCCCAAAGCGCTTTTGGCGGTTTGTTAGAGGAACAGGCTTTTTCTCAACCCGTTCGTCTCGACGTCTGGAACGATACAGCGGCGCGCAATAGCGTTGGGGGCTAACAAAACAAACCATCGGATGGTGTGGAATCGCGCTGATCCATCTGCGATGGTGGGGGATGTTCGGTGAAGCTGTCGCCGTGAGAGGAATAGGATGAGGTTCGTACGTCTCCGTGTACTCATCCTTTTTTTTTGTCAGTCTGACTAACGAAGTATAGCAGCAAAAGACCTCTAGCACGAAAGGAATGCATACGATCACGTGCGATCGATCTTCTCGTAAAAGTGGAAGCGAAATCTCGTGCCGACAAGGGTCAATGTGCGCTGGTTGCGTAATTTAGTTGTGTCAACCGAAAGCTGGCTGTGGTGAGGATAAGACGCGAGATGATACCAATATCGTTTTCTTACGCTACACATGTCCTACTCCCAAGTGTTCTCTACCGTACTTCCATGCTGAACAAATAAAGAATTTAACTAACACTCTCCACGCTTTCAATAAAATGTACAAAGTAACATCATGAATGGGAGGTGAAATTCACACTATCGTAAAGCAAACATTGCAATCGATTTCAACGTTATCGCACCGCCGCGATTTGCGCTTCTAGTGGAAAGCGACTCACGACGGCAACGGACGGATATGAGAGATTTAGTTCCTACTACTGGGCAGTCCAAAATTTGTTTATATTCTCTCAATAAATACCATAATAACATGCCTTTTGTGCTCCTTAATCGGACATAATTTGCCGACGTTGCGATACATGCCGTTGACCTAATTTGATGCGCAGTGCTTTAACGACACATAGTGATACATGTGTAAAGTAGCCTGGCCCGCCAGTTTTGTACTTAAAGCTTCTTCTGGGTTCTTTACTCTTCGGTGATGTTTCGCTATTTATCTCACACAAGTTTCAAGCAAAAAACAATTTTCGGGACTTTGGTTTGGTACACTTTAACTTTAGTATGCATTTGCAGATATCAACAATTGCCGCTTATAAGTTGCTTCACATTTGATCCACGTGGACAGAATACGAACGAGAATATTTCATTGTACAAATATACACAGGTACTGCTTACCAACTTAACTGTTTGGAAGAGACACAAAAAAAATGCTGCAAAGCTGTCGAAGCTAATAAAAACGTTTTAAAAACTAATCTATACTCTCGTCCCTTGTGTACCGGTTTCGGACCATTTCGCCAACAACAAATAAAACACCAGTATCGTATTTCCACGAAAACAAACGTATTGTAAACAATGACCTAGGTGGCATAGTTTTGACAGACACGTATGACAGCCTGCTAGTGTTGCGGAATAAAAACACAATCCATGACGTCACTGTCCTTGTCTGTCATGTGATATTTTTCTGCTTCGCAAACCTCGAAGGCGCTGCTCGGAAAAATCGATCGATCCCGTGTGGCGGAGTAAATAAGTGCGTTTCCATTGCGAACACAGTGGCCGTTTTCCCCTCCGGATACTAACGATGGGTGCATCCGCGCTGCCGATTATCATTTTCTCCGCCATCTTCGGTGTGGTGGGCATTGTGCTGCCGATCGTAGCTCCCAAGGGTCCGAACCGCGGGTCCGTATCCTTGACGATTATGGGCGGACGGAGAGCCTTATTAAAAATGTTCACTTATATTTACAGAATCGTGCAGTGTGTCTTGATATTGACGGCAGCAACGTGCTGGTTGTTGTAAGTTCATCTCCCATTACGTTACCGTGCAGACCCCGTGATTAATTGTGATTGCATTTTTTTTTTAATTTTGTTTCACCCAGCTGGCTGTGTTGCTACATGGCCCAGATGAACCCATTGATTGGCCCGAAACTGCACCAGAACACGATTCTGATAATGGCCCGCGAATGGGGTAATCCGCTGCCCGATATGGATGGCTACACACCCGAACATGGAGCGGAGCACTAAAGGGGATCCAGAAATGCAGATAATTTAACGCCGCAGCATTCCATCTACTCGGCGAACACATTCCCATTCATTGTTGCTGAAACGAACAAATTTCGTGTGCCACCTTTTGTCTCTGTCCCCGACGTCAGGAAGATGATACGATTACTAAATGGAGATAGTGAGGGTGGTTGCCGTCAACAGAGTGTTCCAGTAGATTATTGGATGCAGTATTCGGTACATTTCATCCTCCTGCTGCGAACCCATTCTCTCACCGACCGGATATATGGGTTGGTTTGAAATTTTAGTTTGGTTTTGTTTGTTTTCGTTGCTGCTGTTATCATTTACCCTAACAGATGTATTATACAAAATAAAGTAATCTAAACGACCGAAACGCACACTGTGTGGGGGAAAACCATAAACTTTATTAATTAATGCTATATCGAAAGAAAATGTTTTAGGAAATTTCCTTTCGTATCGCAATTCTCTTATCTTAACTCTTTTTGACATGTGATTCGTCTTGTGACGTATGAACGAAGTGTTTTTGTTTACATCCACGGTGCCAGGAACCTTGTCAGTATATCTTACCCAGCGATTGCATGTTTTGTTTAGGTAAAAACCAAAAGAAGAATCAAAATGCAACGAGTGTCGAAACTATTCCAGCCCGCTTTAGTTATACCGAAAAATGCCACCGTAAAGTCTCAGGACATCACTTCTAAAAGCCAAAGGGTAACTATGAAACCAGTTCAAATGAGCATATGAATGAGAAGATCTTATTTTTCAGCTCATGTTGGAACAAGGATTGATTAGGCAAGCCGGTAATGGAACTTTTCACGTATTGCCAATCCTGCAGCGTTCGCTACAAAAAGCGATTGATCTTATAGACCACCATATGGATGCGGTGGGAGCACAAAAACTTACATTGCCACTTCTCACCTCCGCAGAATTGTGGAAAAAGAGCGGTCGATTGAGTTCAAGCAATGGTGCAACACCAACGGAGCTTCTACAAACTACCGACCGCCATGGGAAGGTTCAAATTCTAGGCCCGGTAAGAGCTGTGAATTTCTATTGCGAATACATAACTTTTTAATATACTTCGGTCGTTCCACAGACACACGAAGAATCAATTACGTCACTGTTAGCAGCCGTTGCCCCGGTTAGCTACCGACAGTTTCCGCTCCGATTGTATCAGATATCGACGAAATTTCGTGACGAAATGAAACCTCGATTTGGACTAATGCGCGCAAAAGAGTTTCTCATGAAGGATCTTTACACATTTGACGTCGATCGCAAAGGCTGTGAACAAACGTACCGGGAGGTGAACGAAGCGTACGACAAGCTCTTCCGAGAGGTAGGAGTACCTTTCGTGAAAGTTGCTGGCGACAGTGGGACGATGGGCGGGTCCCTGTCGCACGAGTATCATTTTCCCAGCGAAGTCGGAGAAGACGAACTGGTCCAATGCAAGCGATGCGGTATGCAAACCAACGCGGAGCTTCTTCGGACGCTTACTGAACGGTGTACACGATGCACTGGAAGTGAGGCACTCGAAAGACAGGCGGGTATTGAAGTGGCTCATGCGTTTATCCTTGAAGATCGGTATACTAAAGCACTGGGAGCGACATGTTTACAAGCAAATGGAAAACCCACAAGCTTGCAGATGGGTTGCTATGGTATCGGCGTAACGCGCCTAATTGCAGCCGCGATTGAGGTACTCGGAAGTGAAAAGGAAATTAGGTGGCCAACTGTGCTAGCTCCATACCGAGTTTGCATCATCACCCCCAAGGCCGGTAGTAAAGAAGAATCACAAGCTTCTCCTATGGTCGAGCGGTTATACCACGATCTGCAAAAGATTAGGAATTGCCAAGGAGAGATCATTGTGGATGACCGAACACAGCTAACCATCGGAAAGCGACTGCTGGACGCACGTAAAATGGGCTATCCTTTGATTGTGGTAGTGGGCGCCAAAGCCATCAGCGACTGTCAAACGTTTGAGGTGCACAATCTGATTTTCGGAACGGAACACGATCTCTCATACAGCGACACGATAGCCACTGCAGCGTCGGTGTTTCATTCTGTTGTGAAATCGGCGCACCACACAGATGAGAATAGCAACCATGGCAACAATCAAGTTGAAACACAACTTTGATCAGACTGCTGGAAATTAATTTATTAAACAAACTCTTGAAGCAATCCGCTCACTCGTGTCAGAAAGTATGCCTTTACAATAAACGCTAAAATCACGATTAAACATGACCGGGTACGTGCGCACTCACTAATAACCGAGTGTATCTGTACGAGCGATATCACGAAGTACACCAGCACTAGCACTATGTGGATAGCCATACCCGTTTCGGTCGAGTTTTCGCGCCATATAATAATCGGAATGAAGAGGAATTTGCCAATGCTGGCGAGTATGACGCCATGTAGCAGCATGTGTGGATAGCTTTTCCCATTGCCAGTCACCGACGGTGCGGTGCGATGAAGGGCTCGAGTGAATAGGTAGATGAATCCATACAGCAGACAAAAGCCGACCACGAAATGTACCGTCGATAGGTAGAATCCTTTCTCGGACAGAAACGGATCGTTCACGTGCGATCGATAACTAATGCTGGTAATGCCACGGAATGCATCCGTCCAGAAACAGTACGCTTCGAGAAGGATCAAAATACAGCCAATTTTCCACAGATTCTAGAAGAGATCGGAAAGTCAACAACGGGAAGATAGCGATAACCAAACCATGAGTATCGTACCTTACAATCCGAGTTGTATAGTATATGTCTATAGGCTGGTTTAGAAAGCAGTATCAAGTCGATTAGGATAATGAGCACCTCGAACTCTATATACTTGTCCGCAGGATTCTTACATTTTTCCTGCAAACGTTACAAGATTATTTATGAGTAGCTACATTTTTTGAATTTATCAGGTTTTACCTACACAGTCTATGATTTTCAACACGGTTGAGCTGATCTGACGATACAATCCCGTCACGGGACGACCACAATTGATGCAGACGTATTTCTTCTCGCCTGGTTGGTGCCTAAGGAGTTCGAAATAACCTTGCAGTGGGAGTGTTAACTTCATGTTGTGTTGATTTTGTATCTACTTAAATAATTTTTTGATCCATTGAGACCATTTCCTTACGAAAATTATTTGTTTACCGCAAAGCTAAATTGACAGTAGCATGTTTGTTTTCGTTGCTGTCTGTCAAACGCAATTAAACTGCACTTGGCGCGAAAGCTAACAAAACATGCCGGTGCTATAGAAAGTGGATAAATTTATTCTGTAGTTTAAACTCGTTGTGTTGTTAATATATTACTTAAAAGAAATGAAACTCATCTGTGAAACGTGCACTATAAATCGCGCCGTCTCCGGCGGCAAGCGAGTCTTCCTGAAGACAATTCTCGCCATCGGGAAGGGTTCGGAACGCAAGGCGGACGAGACAAAAATCATGCTCATCACCAGTGGTAACAAAACCGGCATCAAGTACAGTGTGCTAAAAAACATTGCCAAAATATTCACCCGCTTTCTGGACGAAGGAAAAGCCACGATTTCGTTCATAGCACCCGAGCACGATGTGCAGATCAAGAGCGATAAGATTCAGCTAACGGCGTTTCTGAAGGTAGTCAAGCTGGTGCTCGTCGGTGGCCCGGATCAGGAATCTACCTTGCCAGTCAATCTGTCCAGCGCCACTCTGCAATCACCTCAACTTCGACTACCCTGTTTGACGATTGGCAAGAAAAAAACATCGATACTGGATTCACCGAGCGTGCTGACCACGAAGTGTGTGATCACGAACCGAAAAGATTACCCAACGAAAGGATTCTCCCGGATGCTCGTATCCCTGCAAATCTCTGACCTGAAGCTAGCGCGCTTCGATTCACAAATACTGCTGCTACAAAAGCTTCGTTCGTTGATTCTGTCTAAAAACTGTCTACGAAACTTGCCGCGTGCGCTCGGTCAACTGCGGCTTTCCGAGCTGGATCTCTCAAGCAACAACCTGGTCGATGCAAGCTGGGAATGGCTGCTCGAACCAAACATTCAGTCCACGCTTCAGAGTCTCAACATATCCCAGAACGGTTTATCGTTCCTGCCCATGAATGTGATTCACACCCGCGCGCTGGTAACGCTCACGGCGGACAATAACCATATACGTAAGCTACCATTTGCCCTATGGACCATGAACCGGTTGCGAGTGCTTTCGCTAGCACGAAATCAAATCGATGCCATACCGGAAACTTTTCGCAGAATGAGGCTAGAACGGTTGGATTTGTCGGAAAATGAACTGCACGAAAACGGGGCCACCGTGCCGGACCTGCGCATGGAGGGAACTGCGGATGCGTCAGAACAAAACCGTCAACCATCAAGTTTGTTTGAGCTGGCCGCACGTACGGTAATACGTAAGAAGTTACCTTACGCAGTGCCGGGACTGATTCCCTTTACCGTGCAGGAAACACTCCGACGTACGCCAATATGTGGTTGCGGTCAGCCCTGCTTCGACTCGAAGGTTTTCCAACGGGCAAAGGTGATCGTGCTGAACTGCTCATGTACCGTTCTGAATGCAAACCACCACCTCTACGCCGATAGTGTCTTCTGCAGTGAAAAATGTTCGCGAAAAGTTTGATATTATGTAACTCAACCTGTTTTAAATCTGTTTAATAAATTATTGCTTATTTTCTATAGATATATGACTTGGTCTTATTTCTTTCACATTCCAAGCAGCGCATATTCGACAAATGTTGTTACCGTATTGCTGTAAAACATTACGGCTTTACTTTTTTTTATTTAGTTTTGATGGGTTTCATAGAAAAATACGTATTTTGGTACGTAACAAAGAAGCTAGCGTGTCGCCATTGGGCCGTCCCCAGCCTTGGCGAGTATACGCGCAGCAGTTGCAGCGTCCGTGCCAAAGTAGATATAGCTCAGAAACCACTGGAAACAACTCAAAACACATCCTCCTCGTGCACCGCCAGATGGCGGATGGTGGAGTCGTGATGCGCGGAGAGACTGCTTTTCCATGCGACTTAATCGAACAGACCGAAGCCCATGTCGTCATCCTCGGACTCCGACTCTTCCTTCTTCTCCTCGGCCTTGGCAGCCGGGGCAGCAGCAGAAGCGGCAGGAGCGGCAGCAGACGTCGCGGCGGCGAACTTGCTCGGATCCTTGATGAATTCCTTGACCGTTTCAGCCTCCTTGAACTCAACCTCGGTGACGGCAGCAATGGCCAGCAGGTTGCGGAAACCGTTGGCAATGCTGTGCGGCACGGAAGCGAGCGTCGGGTAGCCGATGGACAACGACACCGCGGCCAGATTGGCAACTCCTGCCTGGAACTTGGCACGCAGATCCTCCGCCTTGATGTCGAGGATCTCCGGCGAGAAAATCGAACCGGAATCGTACACCTGCTGAATCTGCAGACCGTACGAGAACGGCGAGATGTTCAACATGTTCAGCAGCGTGGCCTCGGAAGCGCCGACCTTATCGCCGGGCTTCAGAATCGGCACGTCGTTGATGATTTCAATTGTACCCTTCGAAATCTTGGTAGGGATCGAGAGCGCCTGGAAGAAGGAAGTCTTTTCCGGACCGAGACCGGTGTTCTGGGCCGGAATGATAACTTCCAACGGAGCGATAGCGCCGGCGCGGGCCGGAGCGCGCACCTTGCTCTCGGTCAACTTGTCGCGAACCTCGGCAAGATCGCCCTTGGTGAACACGAAGCCTACGTTGCCCTTGATGTGGTTGAGCAGCTTCTCCAGGTTCTGGTTGTTATCCAGGTGTCCGCGGATGGCCTTGCGCATCATGGTGTTCTTACCCATCAGCACGACGGCCGAACCGCGGAGCGACATACGGATCGTTTGCATCTGGCGGGAACCGACATTGTCAGCACCGACGATGAAACATCTCGGGTACTCGTCGAGCAGTTGCTGTGGAAACACGGGCCGCTTTTAATGCCACTTCTCTCTTTCAAAGTGAGGTTATGTTGTGGTGTGCGAAAACAAGAATCAGACGAGAGTAGTAGAAGCATTTATCGCACAGCCAATACTCCTGGGTTCAGCTTTATTCAAGCAAGGAGCGGTCTGAGCGCATCTTACGGAGTACTTTTATCATCATGTAGAAGTTATAGAGATGTACAAAAATGCAAGCACAACTAACCACCACAGCAATATAACCCCTCGGAAAGGGGAAGCCAGTATCCCAAGTTGTACTTACCACGACTTTCAGGAAATAGTTGGATTTCCAGGTGGCTTTGTCCTCCCTACCCATCTTAAAGTGATAATAGGGACTTCTTAAAGAAATTTAAGAACTGAAAAGCCAGAAAAGAAACTAATTAATAAAGCGATACTCACGGCGCGTCACGATTTCCGAACACGTGGAATAGTTACGATTGTAAGAATCATTTTCCGAGCTAATTCCACCGCTGCAGAACTGGAAAATGATCTTAAGCTTTTCGTTACACCCCTGCGCATCGAAAAGTTAACTATCGCAAACTATTTTACACGAAAAGTTGAAGAAATCGCGAATTTTTCTACTCACCAAAGCGCAAGCTATTAGCGGATA
>JXXA01018046.1:0-19265 GCA_000956255.1 Anopheles punctulatus
TGATATGTTATAAGCGCCTAAATGCATGCATAACATTAGATATAATTTCGTACATCTTTGTGGCACAAAAAGAGAATTTATTATGCAAGTTTTTGAATGTATTAGTTTGCAAAAGCTAATACATGTAAATGTTAGTATGCAATTACATTGAAGGAATGCAATTAAAAATAATAACAATTATAAATACTCCAACACTTCAATATGCATATAAATAAAAAAAACAAAAGCACCACTTCAACATGTATGTATAACACGCATACACGCGTAGGAGCCTTTCCTGATGCGGTCAGCTAATGTATTTTTTTTCTTTAACCTCCCACGCCAGTAAAGATAAAATTCTATCCAACGAAGCAGAAAAATCGAATCGAAAAATTCATTGCCCTTTAGCCGATGGCGTTCGAAGTTTTCTGCCGTGGAATTAGCGCACCCGGTTTCCTCTTCATATGACCGCCGTCTGTTCCGTTCCCCTTCCGTTCGCTGTTTGCTTGTTTTTCTTTCGCCTGCTCACTTTGCTGCGGTCAAAGTTTTGGGCCACGAAGAAAACCGACGGTGTTTGGCTTGTTGGTGGTAAGGGTTTTTTTTCGATTTTTGTTTTGCTTGCTGTATTTTATTCAGCGCTTTTTCCACTTGGCGATTTGGTTCAGCGCGTTCTCGCGGAGCAAGCGGCAGTAGCAGCAGCGAAACAGAGGTGAAAAAGGTGCCGCAGGTAGGATGGTGTTGGCGTTCATTAGGAGCGGTGCGGGCGCTTTTTTTCCTCTTCTCGCTCAGTCTTAATTTCCGTGCTACATCAGGCCACATACACACCAGGGGAAGGGCAGTGCGGAACGGTACCGCAACGGAGGAAATCGAATAACAATTTGTTGGCAAAGTTTACTTGGGAAAATCAATACTTGAAAGTTTTCCCGTCCGTTGGCCGTTTAATTTGACGTCCCCGTGTCAGGAAAGTTTTGCTTTCCGCTCACCCGGCGCTCGCTGCTGTGCGACGTCCATTTTGACCGAGTGGAAATTACCTATCGACGGTGTGTTGGCAAACAATCGAAGGCGAACGAAGCTCATTGTTTCGTGCTTTACTTGTTCGTGTGTGTATGTGTGTGTAAGCGTTTTTTGCGGCTCCATTTGATTTACAAGAAGTTAGTTATATCCTCCGGAAAAGTACGATCGCTTAAGGAACGGGACGTGCCGAACTGCTTGCATTTCGTTCGAGAGAAATCAATTACTGCGCCGGGGCCAAAGTAAGACCGGTAGTTAGGTGCACCAGATGGACCAGAGACGCTTCTTTGTTTATTTTATGTTCGTTTGAGGTTTGCAAGTGATTTGTGAAGAACTACTTATTGCATTTCACTGCTAACATTTCACTGCTACTTTACACAAAACTTGCTTTCAAATGTTTGACGAATACTCAATTGTTGTTCTTTTTTCTCGTTCCAGGTAAGACAATTATCTACAAACGATGGAAACTCTACAGAACATCCCTGACTAGAACGATGTTGTGAGTGCCTTATAAGAGAATAGTTACATTTTTCATATTCTTTGTAGCATTCTTTGTTTCTTGCGTAGTTTTAAATTTTTTTTTTATTCCGTGCCGGAAAGTATGCAAGCAGACAATACATTCGGCTGGTTTTGAAGTAACCTTTTAAAACGTTGACAACTAGTCAGTGATAAGTTTGTACGAACACTGCTGGAAGGCAGATTGTGGAGATTTGCGCCTGCAATTATGCAATGTGCCAGCTTCAACGATGCATTTACAAACATTGCTCATTTTTCCACAATTCCACAATTTTTTTATTGCATTTTCTCACTTATACGTTCAACAAATCCAAGAAAGCACTCAAATAAATGGATATTATTTACACTGAACGATGTTTTCCATCAAAATTCAGGCATGAAGGTACCGTTTCTAACAAGTCGAAAAAATAGTTCGTTTAGCAAAAAAACCCAATTTTCGGCACTATGTGCGCTCCGCAAACACCGCAGCCCAGCCTCGAGTGAACGATGATTGTAAATCATAAATTTCAATATTTGTTGTACTCCTTCCGTCGAATTGAACGTACCTTTGCCATGTTGTTTTTTTTTTTTCGTCCAGCAAAGGAAAAAAAGCTGTGAAAAAGGCAATCTGAGCTTCGTAACCTCTTCGTTGCCGGGATGCAATCTGCAGTCGAAAATGGCCGGTAAAACACACAGCCATCCCGGAAGCCGTGCTATTGATTGCTTCCACTAGCCGTGCCTGATGAAGCCTTAAATTCCGTTTCACCTGTCGCGTGGAGGGGCCGTGCGGCACCCGGCACGAAGGCTACTAAGAAATAGTTTACTTTCCATCATCATGGGTTTGCTGCTGCCGCGCTTGGTTGCTTCGAGGATTTAGGCTCCATCCACCGAGGAAGGAGTGTAGTTTTGTGCTGTACAGATTTTCGTCGGCATCGGGGTGGTAAAGTTTATGCCCCAGCGCCGGTACGTATTGCCAATACGGATTGGCAAGCCCCTCCCGCCACCCACCCCGGTGCGAGCACAAAGAGAGTGGCGTGCGAGATGCATGAATGGGGTTGCATTCAAGAGCCCGATTTGAGCTCCGAGGCTCCCAAGGAGGAGGATGAGAAGGAGGTGATGTGTGAAATCGTGACTTATGCTACTGCCGCTGCGTTTACGATGATGCTGTAAAAACATCGCATTCAGCCGAAGCACCAGCGCGACGGCGGGTGGTAGCGGTGGGCGGCAGTAGCAGGATAAAATAAATCGGTTAGATGCAGTTGCGCTTCCCGATTGGAGGATGAAGCACACACACACACATACACACACAGTGAGGCAGCGTTGAATGTGGTGCATGCATTCACTCGGGCAAATAATACGATTTTCGCTCGAGTGATGATGTGACTTTTCAACTGCGCTGCTGACTGCGCACCCGAACAACTTAACACCTTCTGTATGTGTGTGTCTGTGTGTGTGTTTTTTTTCTTTTTCCCGTGCAACATTCCGACCAGGCAGCAGCCGCTCGTGTCATCGCAAACTTATGGAAAAGTCGGTGCTGTTTCTGTGCGACTTTCAAATCCTGCCCGTGCTTCAACCACACATCTTCCATCCGTGATATTGTTCCGAGCGTACGTGGGTGGAGCGTGGGGACGGGAACTATTGCTGGGAACTAGTTTCGGCAAAAAGTTGTAACTTGTGTGTACGTATGCGCGTGTGTCGGCTTCGCCTTTCGCCAGCGCCACGAAATTGGAAATTCGAGACACAGAGCGACACTAGCGCGTTCGCTTCCGGTGTTCGCAAACGGACGGTCGGGCGGGAAGATGTGCCGGTCCAAAATCTTCTCACCACTTCGCCTTTGCTCGCCACCCGTGCGCGGGATCTAATAGAAAGCAGAACCGTCGTTTGCTGCTGGCAACACGGGCGCCCACCAATTGGCTTCCTCCCGGCGTCGTTGTCGTCGTTCCGGATAGTGAACGAATTTGTGCTCGCCGGTTATGAAGTGGTGCCGGAAGTTCGAGATGTGTTCGGTCGACCGTGTCGCGCCCGTGTGTGTGTGTTTGTGTGTGTTTGTGGAACACAGGAAGTGAGGTGTGAATTTTGTGCTCATCACGCTCCATTGATGGAAACGGCGCGTTGTGTTGGGAAATTATTTTTTTCCTTCTGCGCTCCGCCTGTTGTTGAGCCGAGCGAGTTGAAGTTCGAGGTAACCAATCATACCGGAATCGGCGAAGGATGCTGGATGTAGAATGCGGTTTTTGTCGCCACCCACCACTCGGTATTGCAGAGGAATCGGTCCGCTCTGCACAGCGAACAATCCGGTGCGGATGAAAATGGAAATGCGTTTCCTTTGCAGCGCACAAGATAATAATCTGCAAGTGGCACAATGATGCATGCTGTTAATTACTTCAGATGGGTTTCTTATCAGCAATGGATTGGGTCACTATATTCCTCTCCTAGAATGCGAACTGTGCAGCAAACAGGATTTGTGCGCAAGGTTCCGCAGTGAGACTTTCCTCTGAACATCATTAAAAAGATGGCGATTTTGTTATCACATCGCAGAAGCTATCTCTCAACAAAGAATTGTGTAGCTTCTACATCATCCAATGGATGTTTCAGCTATTTTCATAAGCACTTAAAAAAACTAGATAGGAAATGATTGCTAAATTGTTAAGCACAACTCTTCCTAGATGTTAGAAACCATACTTTGCACTTCGAATCGTTTATCGACCATCAAGACACATCGCCTGAAGGCTTATTACAGACATTAAGTCGCCACCTACTGTGACATCGCATCGATCGTGCGGAGCCGTACACAATATCTCTCGCTCCGCACTCGACACTTGACACTAAGCCCATCCGTCCGTCGGAGAAGTTTTTGGTGTGAAAAAGACCACTCGGTCGTACGGTGGGTTGCATAATGTTCACTTTTGATTAAATTTTCACCTCCCTCCTGATATGGGCGAAGGAGGGAAGGTCTTCAAAGTGTCACCAGCCGACGGGAGGGTCGTGTCCCGATGAGGTGATGTTATCGATGGCTTCGACCGAATCACGGTGTCATTTACGTACGAACTTTTGCTCCAGGGACTCCGTGATTGTTCCCGTGCAGAAGGAGTGGTGCTGAAGTTGAAGAGCATGGTGCTAATAATAATTACTGCTCCAGGAGGATGATACGATTAAACGGAGCTGTTCGCCACGTTCGGGCGGAAGTTGCAAGACTCGCCGGTAGATTGGCTGATTTGTGGCTTTGACCGACCGAGAAGAAAGACACCTTTGCTCGTCTGCCGCTGGCTGCTCTGGAGACCCATAAATGGGACGGTAAGATCGGTTGCAACACGACATGAGTGTATCAATTATTAAATTTTCCACTTTTCCAGACGCGCTCGGCACCAACCGCTCCTCCCCGCACGAGGAACGGAAGGTGAAGTAACGGTTGGATATTGTTCTCAGGCCATAATGCAGCCGTGACAGCCGTTTGGCAGGCAGTCAGTGGCAGCGTCCGTCTGTCAGTAGCGGCGAGAAGCAGCAGTACCACCACCGGTACGCCAATCCGATTAGAGTGAATGAAAAATTAATTACCGTAGCCCTGTGGTTCCACTTTTTAGCTTCCAGCACCGGCGGTGGAAAATTCTACACTTTCGAGAGCGGAAAACTCGCCACCGCCGGGGCACGCGCGCGGAACCGTACGTTTGCCAAGACTTACTCTTCGCGGAAGGCGTTCGACCGTCATTATAAGCCCGCGCCCGCACCGTGCGCACACATGTCCACCCGGTCGCTGCACATCCGTTTCGTCGTGAAGAAAATGAAGTCATTTTTGCTCGCTGAATAGTTCATGTGCTCCTCGCTGCTGCTGCGGTCTGGTTTTACATTCGCCGGTTTGCAGGTTTGCAGACATACGGATGTACATTTCTTTGGCGTGCGCGTGGTCGGCACCGAGCGCGCACAACCGCAGAATAGAATATTCTATCAGCCAGACAGATCCGTCTTGCAGGGCAACGAGACTCTGGGCCGAGCGTGTGACACAACTCCTTCCCGGCGTGCAACACTGCCGCAAAAGGGGTACGATGCGGGAAGCTGTAGATGTGACAGCCGGTGGTGAAACTTCCAAAACCACCGCCTACTTAAAGCGGACCCGTGTCTGGTGGTTGCTAGTTTGGAACATTGGCTTGCCTTTCCGTTTTTAGAACGAGCTTTAGATGCTTTAAAAACGGCTCTAATTCAGAGCAGCAAAATTGTGCTCTTTGTGCCGAACGCTAGTTGAAAGTCGAATTTTGTCTTTCTGAAGGCATGATACACAGAGTTCGACAAAGATATCGAAGGCCAGGCTATTAAAGGCACATAGCTGGATCGAAACGAAAAGGCCCGTCAACCCCTCAACGCTGAAATAATCATAAAGCAACCAGAAATACCAACGAGATCTTGACTTCTCGATGTTGCAATCTCCACGAACTGCTCCTCCTTCTCTCCGAGGTAACGACTCGAGCTCGAGAGTACGGATTGCGTCCCGAGAAATTCACCGGAAAACCGCGAAAACCCACCGACACACCATCGCGACCAAAGTCATAAATATTTTACGACCCTGCCGCTCAGTAGCACACACTATTTGTCATTGTGTCGGATCGGTCGGCATCGGGTTGGATATAGTTTAACCCCGCTGGCTTGTCCTTGTTGCAGGGATGGCGTTGGGAACCATTTCAAGGTGTTGCTATCCCACCGCTCCGGACACTATCATCCTCACCTCAGTAGCATACGTTATGGATGAGTTTGGTGGATATTATTTCGGTACAAATTGGTTTGCCAGGTGTTACGAGCAGATGGTTTAAAAATAGACACACAGAGAGACAAGGATCTATTTACGAGACAGTCCATGATGTGGATGCCGGATGACGCTCGTTTTAAGAGTGGCAGTAAAATATTATCCTCCTTGCAGTACGGAGCTACGGAGGGTTTTTCATTCCCGCAAAAAGGATTCCCTTTTCTTATTGACAAATAATTTATCCGCTATCGTATTACAGGGGGTAGGACATGATGACGGTTGCCCTCTGGCATGACATCGCCCTCGTTTGGCGTAATTAAAAGTATAATTACAAACGTTGTTTGCCCCGCGTAAATACAATCCTTCCCCGAGAGATAATCCTCGCAATCGTAGCTCAGTTTCTATACGATATCGATTTATTCCTTCTCCTCTCTCGCTCGTTCTCTTACCATCTCCGGTGCCGAGACGCTTTCTGTTCCCTTCCGTTTGATTTGTACTTGACTTTATTTGTGTTACTTATCCCTTTGAAGATGCTGGCGAAGATCCGCCTCCGCTTCGGTTGTACTAAAAAAGCTACAGGGCGCTTACGGTAGCAGCAATAACAAATTGAAAATGAAAACAAACACAACCCGGTAAAACCGTGTTGTACGAATAGCTTTCGGGATGCTCGATGTGAGAGAAGTAAAAAAAAAATGCTTCTTAAAAATTGGGCCCCGGGATTTAAAGCCGATCTAGTGAATTTTCTTCCAATCGCACGTTTTCGCTACCCGATCGATCCGTCGCTCCCCCAAATGGAAGTCACTCTGGATCGCGTGGACGTGTACGGTTCTTCATTTTGTTTGCGTTTCCATTTGTTCGCTTCCTGTAGGTGGTCTCCCTTCGTGGAGGAGGAAGGAGAATCGACATAAAAATGTGACTCCCTCCTCCGGCCTCGGTTGGGTCATATTTGACCAACAGAATTATCCTAAATCAACAGAAAAACTCTGAAAAATCAATTTTTGTAGCCCAAGGGGCAAGGATTTTCGGGAGCCGTCTTTCGAGCCGAGGGAAACGATCGAATCGGAATGTGTACAATTCGCGTTGGGTGAGGCAGGCGGGAGGTTCCTTTTTTTTCGTGGAGCATATTTTACTTCGACATTCCGTCACGAAAAAGTTTAACCATCGCTCAGCCGGCTGACGAGCGGGCCGTGAGTGTTTGCGCCTCCTTAGTGGACAGGAAAAAAGCACCTCCATCAGACGCACCTTGGTGGAGATGTTCTTCCATTTTCTTCGTCCTTTTCCGGCGTCGTGCCCGCGCACGCACTGCATTAGCCGGGAGGAAGGATTCTTTTTACGAACGATAAAGTCAAAAGCAATAACCGAACCTATTACTCCACCAGAGCACACACCGTCCACACTCCCTCACCGTCCACACTTCGGAACACAGGAAATGGGCAAGGGTGGATTTATGCTCCCAAAGTCAAGCGCGTTTTTCCGCGCCCACCCGGGCTCATATAAACCTTCCGGGCGTCGTCCTGTTCTGGTTCGCTTTTCTCATTCACACCCGCCCCCCCTCCTTCCCCTCCTTACATAACGGCTCGCGACACTCACCGACCACAAGGGGGAAGTGGGCTTAAAGCTTTTAAGCAGATTTGAATTTGAATAATAGATTTTGTCCACCCGCGCGCCGTGCCTCTCCCTTTTGCGCCGCGTTTGATGCGTTTTTGCTTTCGGGCTGTGGTGTTTTCCGTCGCATTCCAGCGGGTGCACGGCGGTAAATTCCCGGCGGGAAATTTCCAAGAAGCCACCTCGCATGATGCCCACCACTGGTGGTGCGATAAAGAAAAGGAGCGTTTTTTTCGGTCGCGTTGTGTCCTTTCGGGTGCTCCGGGAAGGGCCGAAAAAATAATGTTTTGCTTTGGTTTCGGTAGGCGCGAGGATGACGGGAAAGGTGGGTGGATGGGGCAAAAGTTTTCCCTCCCGGCTCGGTTCTCCACACCACAAGGCGCACCGAAAGTGTGAGCGGTTGACGTGTTCATATTTCCTTATTTCAATCAGATGTTTGCTCTTCCGCTGCCTCCGTTTGGGGCGTTTCAAATGAATGAACAACCCCAGTTGGTTGTTATTTAAAGTTGCGCAAACCAATTCCATTCCGGGTGGAAGTTTTTACTAGCGCATGGGGCTTCTGTTCCGTATTTCGAAGGTACGCGAGGGAGAGGAAAAGTTTGGCGGCAGCTCTCCGAAGGTGGAAGGAGAGATTGTGAGCGGACGAGAAGAATGGCATAAATTTCCTTATTATTTATTCGACAGTGGCTGGCAGGCTGCCTGGCTCATACTGCTCTGCTGCTATCGCTGATAGTGGTACTACGTCTTAGCAACCACGCCGGTCCCTGTAGGCCATATGATCGCGACCACCAGACCGACTGTACACAACCATTGTCGCTGGGACAGCGGCGGCTGCTACGGCACCAAGTTATGACAATGAGACTCGTTTCATATGCATGCGCGCTTCCAACACACATACAGGCCGCGCCAGGAAGAAGGAGCCACCGGGTTTCTTTATCGTCCCGTCCGCTACCCCGCCAGTTAACGAAAAGCGGCCAAGAAAACCTCGAAGCCGACGACTGAGAACTGCACAACCCAAATCTCCACCGGTGCCACCGATGTAAAAGCGCGATAAGGATAAGGAAATGGAAAGCTTGCTGCTGGCTCGCCCGCTCAGCACGCTGGGGCTCGGTCCCGTTCCTGTGGTTTGTCGCTCCAGCCGGTCGGACGGTCGCAGCCCGTCATCACCATGGTTTAGTGTAAAGTGGAATTGAATGATTTATTTCGTGTGATGGAAATAAATAATAAAATAGACGTCGCTTTTCCGGGCCTTTTCTCCAGCATCTGCGCTGAGGCGCAACGCTTTGCTGGCGATTGTTGGCTCATTGTGGGGATTTCGGTTCCTTTAAGCTGTGTGACTGTCGTGCTGTTGTCGTAGCGATTTTAACTCGGTTGGATTGTGTTTTATAATAGCACTGATAATTTTTGATAACGCCTAAATGTCGGCAATGTACTTCGTTTTTTTTTTTGTTTAAATCATGCTTTGTGGAAGCTTTACACACAGTTTGTAATAATGATAATTATTACTTAAACAATTTCGATGAAAAAATGTTTATTTCGTAATGGAATGGTTAAAAAATGCCTGAATTCTAACGAATGAAAGTATGCTTTTCAAAAAATTTATTCGATACTTTTTATTTCAGACGCCTCAATGTAGACATTAAGCGAAAAGAGCGTGCTATTTACTCTGCAATAAATGTCGATTACTTCTTCATGAACGCTTTACCACCATTTTGATAAACATTTCTTCCTGTAAAAGAGAGGAGCCCCAAATGCAAAATTAAATTGCCACACAAATTCGCACGAACTCAACATTCAACGGCTCTTAAACAAACTAACCTGTACTCTTCTCCTCTAAACCTAGATTATAAGACAGCCGTCACAACTCAACACAACACACACCGAAGGGATTAGAGTGCAGGCATGTTTTTGTTCGATCCTTTCTGAACTACTCTCCCGCACAATCTGCACCGGATAAAATGTTGATCTGTCCAAACACAGACCCGTCAGAGAGGTTATGTTGTTTGCATTGTTTTATCGCTCTCGGAGTGTTTTGATTTTTTTTTTGTTCTTGTTCGGTGAAGCGTTCTTCCATTCGAATGCTTCAAAAAGCGTGTGTGGCAGCACTCTACAGTACGAAGAGGGGATGAAAAAAAAAAATCTAAGTTGCAAAAGTTTGTTGAAGCAATCTGTGTGTTGTGCTGCTGTCAATGCTGAAAGCTTCGAAATCTAGGTATGAAAAGCGAACCTGAAGTGTGTGGCACACGACGGAGCAGCAGCAGAAGGATAAGAACATGTTTGTGAATGGTTTATTTGTTGTACCAAACACAGCAATCGGTGATGTTGTGATGCTGAGCTAGGCACGCGGGTGGTGGTCACTTCGAAGTCCATGAGAGTGGGAGAGAAAGAGGGAGATGCAAGATATGCAAGGCAATTTTCAAACAAGCCAAAGCGTTAGTCAGGTCGGACAGATCACGAAGTGAAGTGGTGTGGATGGTGCAAAGCTCAACAACAAAAAGGGGTTAGAAAGGAACGAAAGAATAATAAAAAAACATCTCTGCAAACAAATCCGAGTGTAGAGTGGTAAAATCTAACAAGTTTCTGCCTCACATCCACTGGAGGCTTTTTTTTGCAAAGGTCCCGACTGTAATCGCTGGGCCCTCGTTGCGATGCCGATTGAAAGAAACACAGGAAAGTACTTCTCTGAGTGGCTCCGAGTGATAAAAACTCACCTTCCTAGGCCTCTCGTATCCCTCCCCAAAAGTGGACATACATTCGTCAGCGTTCCGTGCCATTTTGGCAAAGCCTCTATCCGAGATTAGCTGGGGAAGTACAAAAAAAGGAGCCTAAGAAGGCTTACCAGGGGGGGGGGAGGTGTACCTCTTGATGCGAAGTAGGCCGCTTATACACGCTCTCGTTATCGGTGTGAAACGATGATAACGAAAACGCTTATCCAGCCCGGTTCGTGTTGGGTCCCAAAGTGGCACTCGGTTTCACTTTGACGAACGAGAACCACCGCTTTCGAACGTCCAAATTTCGCTGCAGCTTGGGCGAGGAAGCGCTGAACGGCTTTCCGACCGAACAGAATAATAACGCAAGATTTGTGCCGTGGAATTTCGCGATCCACACACTCGCTCCTGCTGCCCCATTTCCTGCCTTCCTCGCTCGCCATACTAACGCCTTCCTCTGCGGAACCGTGTCCTGCCCTTTTTCGGACACAAATTTCCAGGAAACAGGGTCCGCTCGTCATACGACGACTTTACAGGTAACACGGTAACACGATAGCCTCTGCGTAGGGGCCTTCCTGCGAAAACTGTCACTAAAGCGATTCTCGGACAAAACTCACCGTCACTTCACCTTTTATGGGGTGTGTGCGTGTGTTTTTTTCCCTTAATTTTATTTTACATGCCCCACTACATGCGGTTCGGTTCGGGTTTCCCCTCGCTCTTTCTTCCCTGCCTGCTGTGCCTAGCAAGGGGACCGCAGCGACGAGTGTGTCCGGAACACATTAGCGGTTAAATTTGGTGGTGCTGCAAAAGCACATTTTTGGCCCTGCCGACGACGACGACAACGACGACGATCGAGCGTATCAAATTTTTCGTCCACGAAATTCCACGAATTGTGAAAGTTTACACCTTCCGAGCAGTGTCTCGCCAGGAGGGATGCATGCACATTTACAGGCAAAACACAAACATGCGAGGTTGTTGGGGTTCGGTGCAAAAAAGAGCGCATGAAATTTGAGCCGGGCGAGAAATTGAAGTAATTTAAACCGTCGCTAACACGGAATACGTTCACACACGGACGATCTGGGGGGCGAGAAAGGAAGAAGAGGTATGTTCCTCCGGTGCCGTGTCCCCTGGACGAACTTGAATTGTTGCATTTTCGCTGCTCCATTTGTCTCCCTCCTCCCCCGAGAAAAGCGCGTGAAGTAAGATCGCAGATAAAAGGCTTTCACGCCAACGCAACTTGAAAAAAAAACAGAAGGATACGAGTGAAAGCGAGATGCGCTGCGTGAGGACATATTGCATCAAGCACTCTCATGTGGTACTGCCTTCGCACGCACACACCCTTCCTCCCCGTTCAGGCTAAACGGTATTAAATTTTCCATATTTTTTTTCGATTTTCCAACGACACCCACGGTCGTGTAAAACTTACGCGTTAATCGCTTTTCACACCGAGAGGAAAACGTAAAAGTTCCACCGTACGATGTACTGGGATGCTTCTTCTTCTCTCTATCTCTCTCTTTCTCTCTTTTTCTCTCTATTTCTCCCTCTTTCTCCTTCCTAAAACCATGACCTTCTTGTTGGGGTCCTGTTTGTTCGTGGTTGTCCATCCAACTGAACAGAACTACACAATCCCGGAATAAAAGGGTTTGAGGCAGTAACTGCCTCAGCGCTCTAATCGGTTCGGTCACAACCCGGTCGGTATGGCGATGTATTCTAGCATGTTAATGCGATCTACTTCGTCCTCTCCGCTCGCACTCTAGGAGGCTCTTAATGCACACGCATACTGTCGACGGCAGTAAAAATATGCAAACACGAAACGCATTGGGGCGGATTTTACCTTCGCTCTTTCTTCCGCAAGGCGTAATCGTCCGGCTGAAA
The DNA here is from genome assembly GCA_000956255.1 of Anopheles punctulatus. NCBI lineage: Eukaryota > Metazoa > Arthropoda > Insecta > Diptera > Culicidae > Anopheles > Anopheles punctulatus. The sequence continues at coordinate 12,406 of JXXA01018046.1, forward strand.
TGATGTCAAGTCCTTGAACATGAGGGAAAAAATGCTGAAGAGAAGGGAGAGAGAGAGAGTGGAGTTCCCAACCACCCACTCGTTAAAATGTGCTGTAAGAGCAGTAAGTTTCTGCTTGCTCGCGCGATTTTGAAGATAATGAGTGCGCGGCACTGGATGATTTTTTTTTATTAAATCGGAAATTATTCCTTGACATTGAGCGCGAACGTCTGTTGTGAACGTCTGATTGTGTTTCACAAACATTTTAATATTTAAAACTTTCTAAAATAAAAAGGTGACTCAAGATGATCTTTTGTGTTGGGATTTTAATCGTTGTCTTGGAATATTTCAATATTTGAAACTTGTTCAAAAGGTATGAATATGCAGCTACCAAAACTCTACTCTGACGAATTTTCGATTCAGACACAATTATTCGATTTAAAATGATTGATTAAGCTATTTTTACACATCGTTGGTTTTCATACTTCCACTTCCACAGAAATGTGAAAACTAATCCTTCCGAAATCTAAAATCCATCCGCAATTCTACGAAGGGAACGACAGTTTTTTCCCCAAATATTACGCACATTTTCATCAAAACTACCATCAAATGCGTCTGCATTTGAAAACAAACCAGTCTCTTAAAATACAATATTAAAATATGTACACAATTTGAGCAAAACACTTAAAATCTTTGTACACACGTTTTGTACAGATTAATTTTAAACAAATTTATCACTTTGACAGAAATATTGTCGCAAAATCGCATTTAAAAATACGACACAAAATTAACGTCTGGTGATGTTCGAGGGTCACAATAGCGTCTGTAGGGAAGGCGCATAAAGGGGCTATAATGCAGACATTTTCTGTGCCTTAAAACTTAACATTTTCATTAAATTTCTATCCTTTTCTGCTTCCGACTCCTCGTATGTCACATTTGACGTATAACGTTTGAAAACGCATGATGCCTCCTCTGAAGTATACAATGTTCCAGTCTCCTATCCATGGCGAAAGAGGTGAAACAAGAGCAAACGAAGAGACTGTTGAGAAAAGACGCATATGTTTTCCCACGTCTCAAGTTGCTATGACATAACCCTGCGCGCGCGCGCGCACGTCCGCATTCTTGAGTGACGTCCAGTCCGGGCATTCAAGACATTTCAAGCAGACCGATAACGGTTGGAGCTGTGTCCATTTTTGAACGGTGGATGGAACCATCTATTTGTTCGCTAACCTTTTCCTTCAGCGGACAGCAAAAGCTCTCCTGCTGCCTGCCAAGCGATCCCGGGCAGGGTGTGATTGACGTGAGGCCTGCCCTCGCCTTGTCCTCGGTGGTTTCAATTTCGACGTCCCTCTTTACACGCTCGACACTCGCTCGCCTACTGCACCAGAAAGCGAACGCTTATCGGGCCTTAAAAATCGCAACCGGAGCAACCGGTTCGGCCGGATGTGTTCCTGGTCAGCCTCTTTCGGCTTCCTTCCGACCTTCGCACGTTGTGCGGTGGTTGTGTCTATCGCTGTGTGCGTGGTATGAATTCTAGTGAACTATAATTATTTTGACATCGCCCGATACCACGAAGTGCAGGCTCCTGGTGCGGGGTTTTATGTGTGTGTGTGTATTTTTTTTTAACTTGGATACCCGAGAAGCGCTCTACATCCACCGTTCCCTTTCGTGTTATGATCAATGGACGCGCGCAGCGCTAGTGAAAATGGAAACGCTGTGCGACATCGACGTTCTGGAGAGGGAAAGGATCGATAGCCGTTGACCTCCGTTGTACGGGGGAAGAAAATTAAATTTATGTGCATACAAGACCCCAGAAACCGAAAACCTAACCTCTGGAACCACAAACACCACACCACCACCAGGGGTGCGAGTCTCCAATGATGTCTCCATTTCGTAGTTGGACGCTCGTTCCGGTAGATTTTAGCGTCCCGTGCACACCGAGCACATCAGGGCTGATCTGCCTCATCGTCCGATAATCTTACGAGAGCTCCTCGTTTCAGTTCGGGTTTCGACAGAAAGCACATAAACACGCACACGTACGCCTACACCTTAATTTCGTCGAGGGTAAATTAAAAACACCAAATCCCTCGCTTGGTCGCCAGACACCAGATGATAATGATAATAAACATCGGACCTCTCGAGCAGACGAGCGGTGGAAAGGGAACTACCTGTCTCGCGATAACACCGAAAGATGGATTGAAATTTCCCCTGGAAGCTCCGTCGAAAGGTTGTTTAATGCGCCCGACTGCACGAGCTCTCGTTCCCCCTGCTGCGGGAAAGGTCCTGCCCCAAAGGTCGGCTGGATGCGAAACTTTTGCCCGGGTAGCATGCATATATCCATCATTTTGCTCGTGCGCGGCCAAGCGAGGCTACGCATCGATGCATCGCGAAGGATGCAACCCGGCCGAGTCACCATCGAAGTGGTCCCTACGGAGGCCCGCGGAATACGGATCCTTTCCCGAACATAATTTATGTAGATGAATTACCGTACCGTGCCTTTGTGCCCGACTACGTGTGTGTGTGTGTATGTCATTTCCCTGGCTTATGAAGGGATCCAACGGGTAAGGAAAGTGTAGAACCGGTAGCAGGTGTGATGGAAGGCTTCGGGGACATTGTGGTTTCCCGGGATCGATATATCGTTGCACGTCGGAGCAATCGATCCATTTCGGTCATCGGACGTACGAACTTCGTTGGAGGCAGGTTTTTGTTGGGACATCAGGTGCAGACACAGCCGGCGGTTCCAATCGGTTCCAATTAAGACAACTTCAGGCTCATCGGTTTCCATTTTTTTGTGTACAATACGTTTGTGTTATTTCAAGTCATTTTTTGAGGTAATATTTTCCAGGATAGCTTACCAGCTTCATTTTTTCTATTTAAATGTAAAACATATTAAAACAGTAGGAATTAGACAGCCAGACAGCAAGATATACCGCGCAGAAACTTAAATTTAGTCGAAAACTAGTGAAATTTTCAAGATATTCTTATATCCTAAGGTACCAGGGACATTTTTGGTGTGTCGCCAAAATTGAAGATGACGTCAATTGTCAGCTGATGGGAACTTATTTTGCTTTCCCCCCCACATGCATCACTGTCAGATCCGATTAGGCAACCTTCAATATCCAGCCTTATCTCCTGTTCAATTTTGTCAAATATCAAACACAAATCAAAACGCGCAGGCATGAGCGCCAATGGTACGCGTACTGGGGTTCGTTTTCATACACCGAATGTTGATGGCGGGGCCACATGATCCGAAGCGACGGCATCATGTGTCTGATTGTGGTGGTTGCGGCCAATCTTGACAGATGCAGATGACGGATCGCTTCGCCGCCGATATGGCCAAATAAATGCAGAGTGACTGGGTTGTGTTTTTCCTGGCGGCTCTTTTGAAGGATTTCAACAATTTTGCTTTTCCTTTTTTTTTTTCTTTCGTGTTCACTTTGGTGTCACATCCGCTCAGCATCAGCGCCATCGTTCACGATGTCCCACCGGGGAAGGCACGCTTATATCAACGCCCTCCATCGCAGAAAGCGAAAAGCTTTGTGATGGGTAAAAAAGGAGGAGACGCTTTTACTTTATTACCTCTCGTGGTTCAAAGTACCCGACGCCTGGTTTGCGTTTTCTTGCCGTGCGAAACAATCCGCTTTGCAAACACTGTCTAAAGGAAGCATGATGAGGTCATCATCATATCGATTCTCCGCCTGCTGCGATGATAAAAGATGTTCCCGAAAGTGAAAACAACTGACACCATATAATCATTGTGCCCGTGCGAAAGCGTCGCTAGTTGAGCGTCGTGCTGTTAGTTATTGGCGCCATCATCATCATCATCATCATCATAATCATCACCATCATTACCATCGTCAGTGTGACGTGATCCTTCGCGCCCCGATGCATAGCACTAACTTCTAGTTCGCTCCGCCTAGAAGACCCAACCCGGTTGGTTGAGCGCGCGTGAGCTCTTTGGACATGTTTGACTGTTTGTGGTACGTGACGATTCGAAATTATTGCAGCTTCTTCGGGATAGATTCGGGCCAGAAAACTGGTTGACGGGAGAGGTTCGGTTATGATGGAAAGGAGGGACGGTCGGGAGGAGGGCGACGATTGTTGAAGAACGTGCAGGTATTTGTTTCCAGCAGCGTGTTCTTCGTGATCCTTCACGAATCTTTGGTGTATTGCTGCGGTTCTGATTACGATGTTTACGCATTTTCGATTATTTGAAGCGTATGGTTCAGATCAACATATGAGAACCTAACCGTGACACTGCTTGCATAGTAGTTTTTCTATTTTTTTACATTTTTGTTCGAACATTTAAGACAATTTTAACCAGAATATTATTATAATAAAATGACGAGAAAAATTGTTTTCTTAAATATACCAACAACTTCATCTTGTAATGCTGTAAATGGTGATAAAATTTCCATTCCCATGGGGGTTCCATAAAAATTAAATGCAACACAATGTCAGTACTTGTGGTGTCAACCGAGAGCGAAATTCCGTTTTATGGCCCACACGGCACGACGCCACACAACCAACATTCCAAACGTAAACCGATTATTTCAACCACACTTCGCAAGCGCTCCAGACTGCGCTCGCAGCCAAAATAACTCCGCCAACCATTTCCCGCTTGCCGATTTAACGTTGTTGTGTTCTTTTCAATTTTCATTATCCGAGCGAAACCGCGCCGTTACTCCCACTCAGGCTGCTTTTTGTACCGGAAAATCCGGGCCCGGGAAAATGAGGCTGCCGTGTTCGCTCCGTACGTGTGCCGGCTGTTTTCGAGCGCCACAATGACACACGGGAAAGTGAAAGTATGTTTCACATCAAACACACATACACGCGCGCGGGACGGGACATGCACGACGGTGCGTTTGTAGGTAGGGGAATATAAAACATCCTCCCACTTCAACAATGTCGCGCCAGGACTCGCCGTCGTGTGGGATTGTTTTCACTTTCACGTGCGACCAAGCCGAACCCGAGTGGGTTTTAGTCGTGGGCCCGCTTCTTCGTTCAGGACTTCGCGTCCGCGTGTCACAGGACTTTTCCAGGAGGGAAATTTCGTTATGCATGCGCCACACAAAGGCGCAAGAGAGGAAGAGAAAGACAGAAAGATGTGGAAGACAAATGCAAAACGGCGGCATTCCGGCGTCATTTCAGCGAAGCAATGTGTTGTATAGTGCAGTTTTCATTCGTTTCTCGGGTTTTTTTTCTTTCCTCGTGCTTCGTTCAAAGTTCACTTCCTTTTGCCGAGGCTGTTGGGGGAGGAATTCCATGGCTGCATTATCTTATTTTTTGTAGGTATCACAGAGATTTGTGTTTCGCCGTAGACGGAAGGCGCACACTCGATCGAAGGACGTTTGCACGGTTTCTGTATGCATCACCGGAATCACATAAGCTGTTTTCACGGTGCTCCATGTTGGCAGACGACGACGACGACCTTCTTTGTCCGAGCGTGTTTAACTAAATTTTCTTACATCGTTAAACTCCGCTCGGCTGGGCGCCATTCCAAGTATGTGATTTCGGTGCAGAACTTCTCATTACGAAAGGATCTTTGCTGGATGTAGATTCTCCCTAGTTTACAACTCGTTAAATCTTGGCTCGTATGTGTTAGTTGATTCCATTGCGGCCAAGTGCATTCCAAGCACTAATGTTTTCTTGGTTAATTTTTTTTTTGTAAAACTTTTTATTGCTACAAATTTAGTTTTACAAATTTAATATTTTTATAAAGCTAATTCTATTTTTTTTAAAACGATCCAAACAAAAACAGTAAACAAAATTTAAAAAAATAAAGCAAATTACAAATTTGAAACTTATAACAAAAGAGATGAAAAAATTTGGTGATTAATTTATGTATTTTTTGCACTCATTTATTTAGTTAGCTATACAATAATGCTATATAATGTTTGAATCCAGCTGAGCATGATTTTTAGCATGTTTTTTTTTATTTCTTTCCCATTATTTGGCTCCTTCTGCTAATCGTGCAATACAACTTGAACATTTCCTCAATTCGACAGTTTCATCGTATTCAACCATGTTGCATCGTGTTTGCTCCGGATATTCGCTACGATGCGCTGCATTTTATTCAAGCCAAAATTTATGGTAGAGCTAGTGCAAAGGGCACCGCCCGCAGGTTACTCTCTCAGCGAGCATATGTGTGTTGCTGCTGCTGCTGCTGCTGCTGGTGGTGCTTATTTTCGGTTCCCGATTGCAGCAATGGTGTGGGAAAAATGACCATTTTTCCGATAAATTGTCTGCACCGAATCGGACGGTTCGGTTCTTGTGGTGAGCCGGAAGCTCGCTTTTCGCACTCTTGTGGCATAAATTCCTCCCGGCGGCATGAGGTGGCACCTCCGCAGCCGTTACGAAGATCAGCTGTGTGTGTGGTGCGATGTAAATCTTCCGAAGCCTCAGACGACGTAGCGCGTGGTGTTGTGGTGTGTCCGTTGTTGGAGTTGCCTCCAGCTTTATCGAGCAGGAGGAGCGAAAACGGACCGGTGAGAAAACTACTCCGTTTTAATCTTTTCCGTGTGAGAATGTGTTTGTGTTTTAATGTGGGTAAAATATAAAAAAACACACACACATTGGTGGCCGACGGCCCGAGCACCGATGGAGGAGGCGGCACACTATGATCCCGTTTAATCCGTACCATTTGGAGCTTTTCCAAGGATTTTCTCGGTCCCATTTTTGTCCAGTGCCTTTTATTTTTATTTTTTGTTGCAGCTCGGTCCAGTCGCAACACACCGCCGCGGTGGTCGTTTTCATTGGGGAATTTATTCGATCATGTAAATGACACTTCGGTCAGCGACGGTGGCGCTTATAAGGACGCACGGCAAACAACGTCTAAACGACGCTTTTCTAGTTGAAACAACAATTCCAGCGTCCCGCTC
>JXXA01018053.1:0-10299 GCA_000956255.1 Anopheles punctulatus
AACCAGAATGCGCATGGTTTAGGTTCCACTGCAACTAGTTAATAATTTGCGCCGCATTCTTTTCATCGCCCCGCACACCGCTCCTACATTCGCTTTTCCTTCCCTCTTTTGCAATGCTCTTTAGACTTTACAAATCTCCACTTTGCCACACACACTCCCAGCTGTCTACCCCTCCTTAGGCGACGTCCGACGCCGCACAGTTTCATTCAGTGTCTAGCGTCTGGAATTCAATTGCATGCATGCACCACTCCAACTTCAAAGTCACTCTCGCTTCGGTTAGTGTGTGTGTGTGAGTATATGGCCCTGAGAATCTTGCCGGGGCCACGGTAGCGCTCGCTCGCACAAAGACTCAACGAATTCCAACGATTCCATCGCAACTCCAAACGAGCCATCGTCGTTCGTCACTTCTGGGGTTCCACAACGGTTTCCTCCTTCACTACGTCGTTTGCTCCTTGCTCCCTTCACACCTCGCAAACAAAACACGACGGACGGTTTAGGAAAAGAATTTTCGTCCTTGCCGTGCGCACCATCGGGATGATGCATACTGCAGTGGGAAAAAGAAGTATAACATAATTTACATCTCTATCCGTCCTTCAAAATGCCGCGCCTGAAAGTGTACACGTGTGTTTGTGTGTATGTGTGTGTGTGTGTGTGTGAGGAATCCGTTGTGTGAATAAAGCTTTGCCATTTCCAACGCCTGGTAACAAACACAACGTGCACCTCCGTACGGTGGACTTTTCGCAGCAAACATCGGCAAGCCAATACTGCAGCGTGCAAGTCTATCTTTATGTGCATTTTTTAAAGCACCCGCAGAAAGGTTCCATGCGCTGACAAACAAATCAACCACAACAGCGAGTCCGGGTGGAGAGTCGAAAATTCCGAGGCAAAAGCAAAAGCTGAATGATTTAAACACTGCTCGCCCCGAGGGTGAAGGTGAAACCTGCAGGTCGGGGACAAGAAAAATCAATCTAAAAACAAAGGTTGTTTATTTATACACACCGGCAGGAGCGTGAACTTGCCGACTGGCGAAAATAGAACGCATACCGGCTGTGTTTCCCACTCTTGCGGGCAAAGATTGCCATTTTGTAGCTCCGTACTTGCAGCTCACAATAGGCCACACAGTGGCCTTGTCATTCAATCAGCAACAGCAAACAATCACGTAGGGTCGGATGAGCATTTATCGAACCCATTTACCACATCGGCGCATATTAACGCGTATGAAGTAGGCCCACATGCTGTGGGAAACGAAACAGTGTGTGGTTTGAAACAGCACGAGGTAGAGAGTTGCAAAAATGCATGCTTCAATTGTTATCAAAGTCGAAGAAAATTACGAGCTACTAACACAATATCTTACACAATAGTTGGCAGTTTTACTACTAAGAAAATTATGGATACAAACACTCATAATAATTAATTCGCCTTGTTCCAGCTGGTAGAAGAACTCGCAGCACTTATGTAGTGCAAAGCAAACAAAGCAAAGCCATTATACCATCATGTGCACGGCCTGTAGTCCTTTCCCTCCGCTCGACCTAGCGTTAAACGCTTGCCCAAATTTAATCCTTACCGAACGCAACGATCGTTAGTCTGTGTGCAGCATAATGGAACACGTAAAGTGCCGTCGTTACGCTGCCACTCAAGCATCAGCGTCAAGAGCGTAAGCATGAAATATGAGACGCTAGAAGGGTCCTGGAGATTGTTTTTTTTTGTTTTTCGTTCTGCGGGATGTACGCTTCGTCAGCTCGGCCGGCCGGGGGACGCACTCCGGAGAAGCTTTTCCAAAATGTTCGAACCCTAATTCGTTCCTGCTCGTGTTACACAAGTAGTTGCTTTTTTAACTGCCCTTTCTTTATGCGCCACTTGTACGATACGATCTAGCGAGGGGTGACAGTTCGTTTGTGAAAAGAATTTGCAATCGTACAGCGATTACGACGATATCTAGCTCAAACCAAGTATTTATAGGAAGATTTGTAACACTAATTTAAAAACAAAAAAAAGATCCCACCTGATTCCAGCTAAAGTTGATTCAGCAATACAGAATGCAATTAAAATCCAATTTAATATTGTTCAATTATTTTCAATTTCAGTCTCCAGCTCGTTTATGTTAGTGACAGCTTTACAAAGCCTAGTTCACACGACTTCAACACACGTCATGTGATCAATCGAGCTCTGTAACACATGGTGCATATGAATAGTTTTTTCCACTCGCTTCATGGAGACGCCTGGTGCTTCGCTGTTTGTGTAAAATTAATTCTACCTTCAATACAGCTTATGTCATTGAAATTCCAAATTCAATCGGATTTTCAGCAGACCACATCAATAAAGCATACCAATTATGTTCCAACTGCCTCCCAATCGCGCCATAGCTGGTGGGAACGAATCGGCTGCAATAAACTATAAAATAAACCATTTACTCTACTCCCGCCCAGCCGCCAAACCATTCATTAAATTTCATTGAATTTCAATTAACAACTAATTGAACCAAATTTCATCCTAACACGATCGATCGACCGATGAGTGCCATTCGTTTCGATTTAGATGGTTGCGAGGAATGAGCGCGGGAATGAGGAGAAGAGAGAGAGAGAGATAGACCACATTATGGTAAAAAAATAAACAGAAACCTATTTAAACCGTCTCGCAGATACTCACACCAACACCCGTACACAGGACACATTACTCCCCTGGGATGAAGCCGGGTGCAAAATCGATCCATCAATCCTCCTCTTCCCCTGACATCCTTCCCACACGTCATTGCATTCGGCTCATTCGAAGGCTTGATGGAAGAGCATGGCTCGGTCTTTACCACAGGTATGCCAGCCACCAGAATGATGTCCATGATGGCCATCTCTATCAGCGGAGGGCTGTGAGCTGGGTACACGTAATTAATTACATCCCCACGAGAAATTCTAACCATTCGCCGGCGGATCCAGTTTATCTATTCCAATGAATTTTCTGACTCCCACACGCACACACACACACATACACACGCTTTCATTCATCCATCCTAGGTGCCCTGGGCCGTCGTTTCGAGACAGTCAACCACGTCACAACTACAATCGTCATCCTGATCGGTTGAACACCACCTAGGCGCGGAAGCGTAGAGTCACGCGGATGGGACGCCTAATTAGTGAAGGTATGAGCAAAAAGACTACACTGATCCATCCTTAACTCAGGAGCATCCACGCTCCGCCCCGCACCGGGCCATTTTCAAGCATACCAATTGCAGCAGGAAGAAGGTGCCCGGTGTAGCAAAGCTGATTCGATGAGATTGATAGAAAGCATACTAACAAGCATGCCCCGTCCCTGACTCCATTCAGTATCATCCCGGCATCTTTTCATTACCATTAGTGATTAGCGAACCTAACGCACACAGCGAACTCGTCCGACCCGCTGCCACCCACCGACCGGGGCGATAATAATGGGCTTCGTGTTCGAGCGGATCAGGTGTTAAAATTCGGGCAGATTTCGTGCTTGAGAAGGAATTTACCAAACCACAATACCTAAACCGGCAAGGTGGTGTTTTGAGGTATTTGTTTTAAGGTGCTGCTAAGATTGCTCGCGTTAAACAGACGCCAAGGAGGGGCGCCCACAGCGGACTTGAAGTGAACCAATTAGACTGAAAGTAAACAGCCGCAAATGGAACTGGAAAGTGTACAAACTTTTCACAAAAGAGAAGCATGTATAAAAAATGTCAAAATATATCGTACTTGGTCGAGTATTTTTGACACAATCATAAAAAACAGCACCCGATGAGAAAAACGGAATAGAGAACAAAAATAAAATTAGTATCCAATAAGCGCAATGAAAAAAAAACTTTAAAATTCGGTGAAAATACCGAATATCGGCATACTTTTGAGTATGTTTAATTACGCATTATTGAATACGTAAAAGAAGACATTAAAACTGTGCCGAAGTTGATCCTCTCATCCAAAGTCAAATGATCTGTTTCTGTGTGGACCTTTAATTTTATCTACCTGATGCTGATGGACGTGAAATTAAAGTTTGCATGTTTGCATGTAAAGAAAGAAAATAATCGAGTCTTTTCTAATAAAATAAATAATACAACAAAAAATAACAAGTATTCTCCAGACCAAGCGAACCGTTTCAACACACTGGCCCGATAATTTCACTACGGAGTGGTTGCGGTTGTGTTTCGGACTTAATTATTTCCATTTGACTTTTTCGGGTACACCGAGATGCACCCGAGCCATGGCAAGCAGCTATTTCGGAAGGGTGCAAAACACGAATGGACAGAGATAGCACGTTGGATGGCATCTTTAACGGTAGTAGCTAGCTTTTCTCTTACAGTGTGCAATGTTTATGCAATTCTACTTTGTGCATTCCTTGTGCGGTATTTATGTAACTTGATTTGACACATTTTAACCAAAGGGAAGCGAATGCTTTAAAATTCTCCGAAATACCGTACCGTGTGGTCAGTGATTTTTATGTTACTCGAGACGTTCATTGCATTATTTGCATGGTCGTCGTTTTTATATTAAACATGGGCTTCATTTAGTTAACATGAAATGCAGTAAAAATATGCAACCTAACTCGCCGCACGATTAGCTTCATTCGACGTTCACCCAATGTTCCATTAGCGATCTACCAACCGGGAACATAAAGATGAAGGTTTATGCAGACCTCTCCCAACCACCACGCACACTCTCACCGCAATGCGATAGAATTATATTCGAAAATATGGCCCACAAAACGTCATCCAAATAAGGGGCTGTCTTATAAACAAACCCATTACGGCCCTAAACACGGTGATCCCAGCAGGATTGGGTGTGCACTACACAAGAAGCACGGTCAACAATGACCGTCATGTAAAATATCGTCAAACAGCATTGCGGCTAGAATTTTCTGCCGCACCGTCCAATTTCTTTCGATAGTTTGATCATATCAGAACGCTGCAGTTACAAATACCAATCCCGTGGCAGGTACATGCGACCTTGATCGTATGTGCCGCAAATAATAAAACAAATTTACGTCATAAAATTGAAAGTGAAGATACTATGCTTGAAACGAAAAATTAGAGCGGTCTGTTTACAATCATTACGACAAATTGGACAAAACCCACAACTTAAAAGCTGTCGTAATATTTCAAAAGCTCTTTCAATCTTGCACACTTGCAATCCAGTGACCGCCACAAACCAACATTAGCCCTTACTGGTATGTGTTAAAATGCACCCGTACGGCAACGAAGATGTCATGTAACGTTCGCTACCGCTGCTTGTGTCCTTTTTTATGTAATTCGCTGTTGTAGTTTGGCATCGAAATGTTTTTCGCCTCCAATATTTCCGCCACGCAAACCACTCCCCCAACATGGGAGTTCGCGTACCAAACAACACGGCTGCAGGAGCAGGAAGCGACACGAATGGAAAAACCCGCGCGCCTGGAACGGGTGTGTCCTTGTGCAGCAAACACCAACGTTCCGATGTGTGTGCCAATGCTATCGCCAAACAGTCATCGATTTGGCATCGAAAAGTCAGCACTTTCCGTGCCGAACTCTGCCCTCTGCACACACATACCAACATACCAGCCCCGGGCGCCCTGCAAACCGACTCTATCCCCTGTCAGCTGGGCGGCACAGGGAAAACACACTTGACCTAGTTGGGCCTGTATGTGTTGCTTCTCTTCTCCTTGTCCAGCGCTGGCTGTTCTCTGTCGCTGTTACGCTACAATTGAAATCCATTGAACGAGAGCCTTGGAGACCAAGCACAAATACGCGGGCGCCACGACGAGTAGCGTTATAGATCTAGCGAACGAAAAAAAGTTTCCGAACGTCTGTTTGTTTCCAACAGTTTCCAACCACACGTGCATAGAGACATGTGTATATGGGTGTGTATGAGTGAGCGAGGAGGGAAAAGTTTCCTGTTTCTTTTACATTCCATCTAAATTAGCTTCAACTTTAACCTAAAACATTTTAAATGTAGCTAAATATTATAAAGTACCAGGCGCCTCCATGGATAGTAATCTGAGCTTATATTTGTTTTATCTCATAAGAAACACGTTTCAAAATAATGCTTCTTTTTTATATAAGCAATCTTAATCAAATCTAGCTCCTCAAGCGGCTTGCACATAAATAAAATGCATATACGAACGTCCCACCACTTCCAGCTCGAATTGTAAAATGTGTTCCACTAACAAAAAAAAACGCTCCATAAAAAATCGAACACGATACAATCTACATTCCATTTCGATTTTATATGTTCATACCCCTCTCGAGTGAACCCTTTACTGCTTCTCCTCGTCTCTACCCGTCTCTATCTCTCTTTTCAACTCCAATAGGCACGTGACGGAAGGATAAAATCGAAGGATCATCAGCCCCCGACATCGCCAACGAACAGAAAGGAAACTGCCGCGCTGGTCCCACCCCGACCCGGAAGTAGAACGGATGCATGGTAAAATCGGGGCCTGAAAGCATCCGGAAACTACGGGCGAATCAATTTCGATAGTCAAAGAGCAAACGGTGGGCGAATGAAGAAAAGAACTGATCCCTAACCGCTTTTTCACAACCCGCATCCTTCTTCCGCTCCCACTATGAATCGTTAATGTGACAAGGTGATGTCGGTGTATTAGGCGCTCCATTACGGGATGAGCAGAAGATACAGACACGATAGGTCTCCTCCTAGATGGGTTCTTATCAATTGTCGAGCATTTTTTCTTTCTATTTTTTCATCTTTTTAGTTCGAAGAGTACACATAACACATTTGCTTCATCTAATGGGTCAATTTGAAACGGATCTATGGAAAATGGATTAGACTTTTATCTTGCGTACAATTTAAAATATTAAATACATCAAACATGTTTTTAAGAAACATAGAAAATCGTAATATTGCACCGTCGTTGACTATAAATGTCTTTTATCCATAAAAAAAACCTATTGCTACTTATTTTTAACAGGCTCGCGTCACAACTAATTTGGTCATTCGCTCGTTAACACTACCGACCGCTGGTAACCAGTGTGGAATGTGCAAATACATCCTCTGCATGTCAAACCGCTATCGACTACTTTAAAGGGCGTAAATAATCACTCATCAATATTCACACTCACACCGTCGAATAAATAATTTATCATCTAATTCACGGTTCAATTTCACACATTCGCACACGGTTCAATTTTCAGTCCGATCACAATCCCAATGCGGTCTTGCTATCCTTTTTAATTCCATTTTAAACACATTTTTTATTAAAAAGAAACATTCAGTTGAGAATGGCTTGCATCAAAACAAAAAAAAACAGAACGGATAAAAAAGGTTACAAAAACACATCGAAACAAAAGGTTAAATAGCGGGTGAAAAATGTGTAGTGATGTAGTGGGACAGGATTGAAATAAACATTTTTAATCGGTAGCTTTCGTATTCAAAAACTCAACACTCGATAGTTATAAAAATTGCGGCATAATCTTCTCACATGCGGTACACTATCATCACTCTAGGTTGTTGTCTAGGTGTTCCTCTATGTGTTTGTTTTTTTTGACACTATCACCCATGAGACTTTTAAAGGACGCAATGCCACAAAACTCATATAGAAGCAATTATCGTTCGAACGATTTAACTTCCGAAATCCGGCAAAAAGGCACGAAAACGAAATAGCCCGGAGAGGAACTCAAAATCCAAAACTAACAAACGAACCACTGATGAAGTTGGCGAGCGGGGAAAACCGCCATCAAATACGCTTCCCAGATATCTCTCAGATGTGAATCAAACGAAGAAGTATGAAAAAAACACAAGAGAAAAAAAGCCACCGCAAAGCTGAACCGAACAATATATCTTTCGCAAAAGTTGCTTAATAAAGTTCAAAATTAATAACCCTTTGGCGTCGCCGGTTTTGTGGCTTGAGTGTGCGTTTTTGAACCTGTTAGCGTGGATGTGTGTGCTATGGTTAGCAAAAGGCACCACCCGACTCCCTACACATACACACACACACACACATAAGAAGCAAGCGTGTTTTTCACTTTGTACGGACTTTAAATTTAACCCTTAACCCCAAGGCGACCGACGCGAGGAGTGTTGCGACTGCGGTTAAATGAAATTTTCTTATGTATGTGAGAGAGGAGGCGCAGAAACTTCCCACCCATCGGCACCAGTCGTGCGGTAAGATAAAGAGTAAATAAAATAGAAAGCAGAAGCACAAACGCAGCGCAGCGCAACAAAACAACTTTTTTTTCACTAAAGCAAGATTATGTTTTCCTTCTTCTCTGGATTATTCCTCCGACCCAGGACCAGAAGAAGAAAGGGGATTGTACTCAGTTTCCCCTAGCTGCACCCAGAGCCGGGGAAAAGCATCTCTAGCCCAACCAGGCGGAAGCAAAGTGTAGTAAACCGAAAACAAAAACCCACCGGGAGCCTCCGCCGCGAAAGCACAAACGAGAATACGAAACGCGTCTAAGAACCGGCCCAAGAAATGATGGTTTCTTGCCGAGGAAAAACTTTTCCACCCCGGTAGCGGAAACGCGGCAGTAACTAGTAACTTGATACGCGACCGGTGGTGGTTAAAGGCAGTAGCTTCATTTTTTGACGTTTTTTTTCTTTTTTTATTCTTTCGCCGCGCCGCCGTCTGTGTCGTCTTTTGTGCTGTTCAGCGGAATCTGTCATCTGCTTGATTTTCCTTTTTTACAGTTTTGGGGCGGGTTTTTTGTTGATGTTTTTTTTAAATATTTTGGACGAATTTGGCTACGAAGCGCAACACTGACACACACATACGCATCTATTTACAACCGCGGTTTTTGCTCAGCGTTAAATGGCCAAAAAAGGGTACACAAAAATCGGTCACAGTCGGAGGCATATTGGAATGGGGGTAGCATTATAGGCCTCCGTGGTTCGCAAAATAAAAGGGAGAAAATGAAACGGTTCAACTTAAAACACCATTCAACGTTCCGCGTCCGCACCATGATTTCATGGTTAAGAACTCTTCAAACGGCTTAACTGGAGCGAAAACAAGAAACAGCGGGGAAACCACAGGGTCACGGATTGACCCCTTTTTGGTTGCAGAAGCAAAAGCAAGGGAAAAGGAACCTACAAACGTAATCCGTACCGAGTTGAGTCGAAAGGAAATGGTTCGTGTCTTGAGGTGGGTCCTGTCCCTGCCCTGTCTGAGTGGGGCCTGACATTTTCCGGTCGAGCGGCACATATCATGGGACTGTGAGTTCAACCGGACCCACACACAGCCCATGTGCCAATGCGGGAAACTTCACGGTTAGGGGGAGAGAACCGTGGTTCTCCACTGCACTTCTCTTCGCCATAAGGTCAAATATTGACCTTCATATTTCTATATTCACCCGGCCGCGCCCGGGAACGGGCGGGTGTTTTAGTCGACTCATCCGGAAAATTAATGATTTATTTTCACAGCGCACAACCAGCCCCTCCGTCCCAAAAACACCTTCATCCAAAAATGATGTTTTCGCACAAAGCGGAAAATTGCAGTCCCAAAGTTGATCACAAAACCCGTACGGTCGGGATAATAGGGAGGGGGAATTTAATTTTGACGAAACTACTTGTTAGCCGTGCTTGTTTTGCTAGCCAGAGGCGGAGAAAGAAGCGAATCATCAAACACAGCACACACACTCACACGCGTGCACACACGACGCGCACACTTCAAAACATTGCTGCTTATTAGCTGATTATTTACTACTGCGGCTCGATCAATATTTGATTCCGCGGGTCGCGGTAGCAGCAGCGCCAACAGAATGTGTGTTTTCTTTCCGTGCGCCCGCAAACGGCGGTGAAGAAAGAAAACGAGTCAGTGAAGGAAAAAAAACGGATTCCGCATTGATTCGCAATTCGAAGGTGTTTCTAGGAATCGGATGAATTAGCACCGAGAAAAGCGCCAAAATGGGCCCTTACCGAACGGACGAGAAGTTTGATGTTTTGGTGCCAATAACCAACCTTCCAGCCCGGCACAAGACGCCAACGGCTGCTCCGCGTTCGTGAGAAAACTCGATAAGAAATTGCGGTTCACCTTTACCTTCAGTCCGGTGGTTGGGGGAGAGAAGGGTGTAAGCATGCCAAGGCGATAATTTGCGCGCCGGTTGAATACCGAGAGACGTGACGATGGACGTCTCGGTTTCCGAAAATAAATTATCATTTCGGAACCGTCCTGGAACCGTCTGAGGCCCATTTTCATCTTGGCCAGCGCCAGTCGATTAGCCGAATCGACCTACTGTCCGGCAATGGGTATTAATGGAATCCCAAGAAAGGATTACAATTCTTGTAATTCGTACCCGACTAGCGATGGAATTAAAAGCCCATTTTCTCTCGCCAAAAATAAGTGGCAAAGCATTATGGAGGGAATATGCAG
>JXXA01018075.1:0-12717 GCA_000956255.1 Anopheles punctulatus
ATATAAAGTTGTATCAGTATTACACCTTTTACGTATCATAAAAATGACGAGATTTTGAACGTTTAGTGTTCGCTTGATTTCGAATGTTTCCGAGGAATGCGTTTTTACAATCGTCAAAATGATCACTTGGTCTTTCTAGTGTTTGAAAGCAATAAAAAAAGCATCCAGATTATTCCAGGTCTTACAGACTTCGTGCTCACAAATACTGGCCAATTAGTGTTGCAGCTAGAGGTGATGGCGTACGAACGAAAGCCTGACAGTGAAGCAATCGATTCGCTGCTAATACGATCTGAAATAAGATAATGTTAACGATAGCAGCTAATGATACGCATCCGCTGCTGGCTCAATCCCGTGCAGAACGGACCATCCGGACGCATCGTTGCCATCGAGTCCGTAATATGTTGGTACTTCAGGCCCGGGTCAGCACTTCAGCCCGGGTACTTGGGCACGCGTGGAGCTAATTAAATCAACCTCTTCAAGCTAAACGTTTCGTCACGCGTCCGCAACCCAGCAGCCCGGTGCGTGTATGTAATTGACCGATAGACTTTCTGGCCGTCGTTTCACATTGCGTAACAAGATTACGATCCCGTCTCGCTCGCTTTCGGTTGCTTTCATCGCGTCCGTGGCGGGGGCCGCCGAAGGATGACGCTGTGATTTCTTGTTCATTTATGCTTTATATATCCTGCCTTTCCGTGCGCAACCTCCGGCTGCTTCCTGCACTTCGATTGGAAATCGATTAGTGTCGTTGCGTTTTTCCTCCGTCGCTCCACGAGGCGCCGAGAGGTCAAGCGGTAGTTAATGCGACTGCCGGCTGGAAGCGAATATCATTAGCGCACACTCGTCGAGCAGGCACTTCTGGGTGTGAACGTCTAGCGCTGCGTTCGTCTCAGTATTGAAATCACTGGAGGCTAGCCGGTAGATATCCTTGCGGTGTGAAGTCTGGACTTCTGGCAGCTGGCATCTTGAATTGCGTTGTCGCTGACATGCCGTGCTAGAATTTCTTCGATGTCGGCTGCAGCTCTTTGATGAGACGTTCGGACGCGAGTAGCGTCTAGAGTATCGCACGCTTAGCAGACATTCGGCACGAACGAAACAAAGAGCGCTCCCTCATAGCAGCAGTAGCACTGCGGTGCATTCGTTCCCCGGCTAGGGCTAGGCAGGCACGCCCAGCGTGAAGTCAATTTGAATTCGATCGTAAAGAAAGACACTGCCGTGCTTTATCTCCACAAGGAGCCCGCTCGAACCATCGAACCGGCCCGGCATATATATCCGCGGATTGATGTGCGATGAATAATTTACAAGACCTTTCGTTTCGTTTTCGTTTTCCACCGACGAGTGTGGTGCTCGTGGCAGACACTATGTGCGTGTGGGCACTTTTTCGACTTTTGTTTCTTCTAAACAATCGAATGGCTGCTGTACAACGAGGCAAAGCGTCACGAAGTCATGCTTTCAGCGTAGGAAAGCTTGCGAACCATTTGTACTTCTATTTTGAGGCGCCTTTAATGAAGGCGCCTCAAAATAGAAGTATTGCCTTTCTCTTCGTTTGTAGCCACCATTGACGTTCGGGAGGAGAAAGACTATCCGTCTGTACTAAAAAAAAAGCAAAGTCTCTTGCTAATTCTTGACTTTCCACGACAATGAGCGGTTTGTGCAGTGTGCTTAGGTTCGCAATGAGATTTGGTATGAATTCTCAATTTATTAGCACGATAGGCTTTGCCAACAACTGTAGATTTATTAATTCAATTTGAAGAATTTTTATACGCTTTATTAGAGTTAGAATCTTCAAATATGTTAAAGCTACTCCCTAGTTACACTCTCCCACTTTGAAGCGCTACAGGAAACGTATCGGATCGGATAGCTAAAAAGAACATTAACTAATGTCCATACGGCTGAAACTAGTCTCTTAGGAACGAACGCTCGGGTGAAGTCCATGATCATAAGTTAGAATGTTCCAAATGGCCGACTTTAAATTCTGCGCCCGCAAGAAGTTGGTAGGGACCTTTTTTGGAAAGGCTACTTCATGACCAACTTTGAAATCATCTCAACGAATATCATCTAAAAACCTATCTTTTAAAAATCCCTTTATATTTTAAATACCTCATACTTTAAATACCTCGTAGGTGCCTTTTCAATGAACTTTAATGAATTCAACGACTTGCAATTTTAAATGTCTTTTAGGAATTTCCTGAAAACTTCTTCCAATTTAGTTGGCCTAGTTGTTGGCTTGCTACAAATGAGGATATTATTACTTTTATTAAATGCCTTTTAATAAAAATACCGACTATTATTTGCTTATTGTTACGTAGATCTAAGTTAGCAGTAACTAGTCCATTTCTTACGCATTATGACGACTCTAGAATTTGGAGGAGACTATTCAAACATCTCAATGCGAATGCAAGGTGGTACGCAGTGGTTTCTTATGGTCAGATATACCCTCAAACAAGCGCTTGACTTACTAGCGTGCCGGGACTCTGTCGAAAAAATCTGTCGAAGCTCTTTGTTTGCACGACGCCAATTGCCAGCAGGATATATTGTAGGGGAATAGATAGTCTGAGCCAATGAATATTACATGCAGATGCTGTATCCTTTCTTGTTATTTTTTATGCTGTAATATTTCATTCGCGCCCACAGCACAGTACGATCTCGCCGCCCCGTGCCTTCCCTGGACCGCGTTCGTTCCAGCCCTACTTTGAAAGGTTCTCTATGTGCGCTGTGTGGGTAATTGCATGGGGATGCTTTTCTGTGCCAGCGAACAGCGACGTGTTCGTACGATGGGGCGTTCTTGTAAGACGCTGGCAGCGTTGTAGCTGCGATGCTAGCGAAGGTTGTGAAGTCCTTGGACGGCGCGGATGGCGCTGTGGAAGCCAAGAAAAGGGAAGAGTAATTTTATTATCTTCCATTGTCCACTTCAAAACACACACAACGTTACTGGCATCATCAAAAGGGCTTTCGCTTAGTCAAACTCGCATTCCACCAAATCCATGCACTTCGCTTCATTCAATGCCAAGCGATTTTCCCGCGATTTTCTCGTGCCGTTCGTGCCGCTCGCCGACCGGGGGTGGCTTTAAAGTTTTGCCGCTTCTTCTCCACCTCACCCTCTCGTTTCTCCCCCAGCGAGCGTGCCTTTCTTCTTTACGACGGCCATAACTTCGAGCGGTTTCGTGCTCCGTGCTTCTTATGCAAAGTTCGACAAAAATTGTGAAAATGCGAGCTTTTCCCCTAGTCCTTTCCGGCCCCCGGACGGTTTAGAGGGTGACGGCGCTGTGAGCTGTTGGCCAAAAAATGTTCCACTATGTCCCTTATTTGCAAATTTACTCGATCAGCAGCCACCCCGTACTACCCATCCCCCACCCATTACCCAGAACCGCTTCAAGAATGTGCGCCACCGCGGCCTTGGTGTTGGATTTCTTTTTCATCCCCTCACCTCCTCCCCGACGCCCCGCTGACGCTCCAATCCAGCCTTCAGCTTTATTATGACAGTGTGGCGATGGTACACGGCTCCATTCATTGTTCACCCCTTTTTTTCCCCCCCACCCACCGCGCCGACAGTCCCGGTTCCGTATTTGTGTCGCTTTCGGTGTCTGCCAAGCTTTCCGGCGGACAGTGTGTAAGTGTAAAACTTAGTACATCTTATCTGCGTGCTGTTATAGGGCGCCGGGTTCGGGCATTATCGAAAGCCACGCTGACAAACGCTATAAAATGGCTGCGCTGTATGTCATCGAGCTTGGGCGCTGCGCCGCTATTTTGTAGCCGAAATGGAGGAGTAAACCCGAAGCACAGTTTAAATTTATCTTTACTTGAAGTGTTTGCATTTGTTCTCGGTATATTGTGTGGTTTTGTTCGCGGGGCAAAGGAAGCGAAAATTGTTCCCCATTTATGGTTTGCTATTGACATAGAGATTGATCTAGACCGTACCTCTAGCCTATAACGGCTGAAGTAAGGACAGTAATGGATACGTTGCAGTGTGTAAGACTTCGACGTCTAGTCTGGATAAAGGTGAGCTCTACTCAATATTTATTTTCTCAAGTTTGTGTCTGCTCGAGAGGTAAAATAAATATTCTAAATTAAAAAGCTTCACAAACACTAGAAATGAATAGAATTTATTCGTTGACTTGACATCAAAATTGTACCAATTACCGCAACATGTAGATTGGCGCACGGATTGAGCCAACAGTTGCAGCGCGAAATTATTACCAGAGCAGCACCTAAGTCCTCTACCACAACGAGATTAGCTTCGTGCCTTAGATCCCGTTGAGATTGGAACGTATCCCTGCACCGCATCCATCGTCGACGTTCGGGAGCTGGATCCATTCTCGACGGAAACCGTACTCTATCATCGTGTGGCATCAGGTGCGATCTAAGATTTGATCTAAGAAGCCGTGAAGTCTGCGTCGCTAAAGTCGTGCCAGAATTTTGGACGCATCAGATGGTTTGGATACCGTTTTTCAACAGCAAACTCCCTGATACCTGATACCGTCAGATGTTCCTTCTCCTACTGGAGTTTCCCATATTTCAGTTACAGTATCTCGTTCTCAAAATAAGACAATGAAGCTTTCGTTTACAATTTCCAAAATTCCGAACGTCACTTTGAGAGTGGAATCTTTTAGCAGAAATTTATGCAGAATTGTTACAAATCCGTTAAAGAAGGTATTAAATATTTCAAATTTGCTTTGATGCTTATTAAATTTACAAAATTAAATTAATTAAATTGGATAAAACATCTGAAACGTCTTACTACTAGCAAGCAAATTTGAAGAAAATAATCTAATCTTTCTTTCGCGAAACTGGGATATTTCTACACATGCTGAAATGTTCCTCTAAAAAGAATTTTTCGCTCGTAGAACATACATTCCCAGACATTTGGTTGAATCCCGGATGCGGCTCTCAGTTCACCGTTTGGCTTTGGGTATATTAAAAATTCTACCGAATTTGTGTTATGTTTAATAAGCATTTGCCCATCTTTAGACATCTCTCGATGGCTCGTTCGCCCCGTTTCCGGTGGTGCGTGGAGCAGATTCTGTGCTTCCCGATTCCGTGCACCAAACCGACGGCCATCAAGCAACCAAAACCAAAAACCCAAGTATTCCATTTACACGTGCGGCACGGATACGGGATGAGTGGAGCAATCACGCACGCCGGGCTAGGTATGCGGATGAGACCTAGGGTTACAACACTATGCACGCCTGGATCCTGCTTCCTTGCGTCGTCTTTGGTTGTTTTTTTTTTTAATTTTTTTTTCTCTTGCGCCACGTCTCTTGTTTCCTGCAGGCGGCAAAACTTCTTCGCACAAGACGCTTTCGGTGTGGCTACGTGAACGTACTGCGTGTGCCAAGCACGAGTCTGACGCGAGCCAAAGGGGGAAGAAAGTGAAAATAACGTAACAACAAATTGAGTTATGCTTCCATTTCATTAAACTTTTACTCAAAACTTTATCTTTGTTCCAAGCATCTTTAAATTATGTTCAGCCGGGCCGTGCCGGGCTTGCCCTGGGTGCTCCGTTGGGTCGAGCAGTGGGCGACGGAAGAGTTGCTGGAATCGTTGTCGGCGGCATAATGAAGGCTGGCGCTGCTGGCATTCCTCGGAGAGTTGGTGGCTTCCTGCGGCGGGAGCGATCATGCGGCCAGCACCATTTTCCCGAGAAGCCCGGGCGTGGCGGCGGGTGAGCGTGTAACCGGAGCCCACCGAGGCGTCCGCCGGGCGTCCGGGTGGACGTTTGATGTTGAAAAGTCTTTGACACGGGCACCGGAGCGTTGGGATATGATTTTATTTCGCAGCCCGGTGCTGCCCCCTAATCAGAACCGTCGGGGCCGGAGTAAACGTGCAAGGCGCGTGTCTTAAGCACCGTTTGCGCATCGTCGCGCGTGGAGCAGTGTCACGTTTCCTGGGCACGCTCGCCAAAGCGGGCAAGGGATGCCGCTGCGAGATTTACTTTTACCTACAACCCACCTTGCCTGCCTGCTTTGCATTTTTGCACCTCGTGCGCTTTTGTTTCATGTTGTTTTTTTTCATTGCTGCTGCTGCTGTTGTTGTTGTGTTGTTGCTTGTTTTAATTCTCCGCTGCTTCTTCGCTGCTCACTTCACGACTTGACGCGGAAAGTTCGCACCAGCGCAGACAAGTTTGTGCACGCGCCACGGAAGGTGAAAGATGCCGACTTTCCCTTCGCTGGTATGGGCATGCTTCACGATGACGCCTGAACCGGGGCGTCCCTTTTTCTGCCGGCGCTTGGATGGATCGCGCCTTCTTCCGGTTCCGTACCAGCGAAGCAATGTCAAAGTAACTCCCACGAAGACGCCAACACGAATGCACTCCCATCGAGAGGGCCGTCTCGCCAAAACCGGCAAAGTATCTACTTTGTAGTTTGATACATTGAGCGCTCGTGCTGTGTGCGTGCGCTCGTGTGAGTGTATCAAACTTTGAAGCCAATTTTACGACACACCGAAACTGCATGCACAGCGATTTAATGTAGCGCTTACTTTCGTTGCGCCAAAACGAGCGAACCGGGCTTTGCCGTGACAGCATAATGCTTCCCGGCGCTTGCTGAGACTTCGAAAGATCGATTGAAGATTCAAACAGAACCGAGCAGCATTTTCACTGCAAGGTGGCGTTTATTTTTAAGCAGCATGCAGAAAGTACATTCTTCTTTTATCACTGAAATAAAGCGAAATTTAAAGCTTGCTATCTAATTAGGAAATGTCCAAAAAGTTGAAATTTTGAAGTTGAAGAGTTGAAATTTTGGTCTACATGTTTGAGTGTTGAGTTTTTTTTACAAAAAAATAAATTTAAATTATTACGAAGCAGGATAATAGCTACATATTGTAATTATAGAAGGTTCAAAGCGCGATACAAACTCTCGTACAGGGGGAGCAATCCTGATTTGAAAATAATACAATGCTTGATACAAAAAAAAACATACAGATTAAGTCACAACATAAGAACCTAACAAACAAGAACGAACTGGAAACAGAAAAGAACCAAATGGAGGTTTATGTTTTTTTTTTAAGTTGACAGATTGCCTTGGCTAAACATTTATCGCACCATCGGAGTTTTGAGTTGTGTAAAGTATGCGAAAAAGATCGACATTAATCGAGATCTTTGATCGGCATAATAGCATCCGGTAGCATAGTTTGTCCGATTTTCAATTTTTTTTATAGGAGCAATAAGATGCACTCCATTCTTCTCAGATATTAGTAAAAATATTAGTTAATATATCACAGCAGAAATAGTCGAGTATTTCCCCTCTGACAGTAATGGCACTGTTGTTCTTCATCCTGTGTTGCATCGCGGGAGTATCAAAGCAGTATGAGTCCCGATATACTATCGAGCAAACTACAGGGTTTAAGGTACTTCTAAAGTACGTCTAACTGGATAGCGTGGAGTGAGTGTAAGAGACCTTATGAGGCATGCTGCATAATGTTGGTAATTTAAATAATAAAGTAATAACAATTGCTTAAAAATTAACGACATCCTAGAGCAAAACATCAGCTGGAAGATTAGCATGGAACTGCCTACAATAACTTGATTTGAAGAGAAGATTTTGATAAAACTAACCAAAAAAAATCCCAAACAGTGCCCGGTGCTACTTTCTATTCGTTGAACCATGCTGGGATTTGGTGCTGGCACCACCATATGCGCTATCTGTTTACCGGACGAAGCACGCAATCCGCATAACAGCGCCTCGTTAGTGACGCTTTAGTTGCGCTTTATTTGCCGGTACAATCGATGTATCCCACTGCGTCGGTGCACCTCACGGTCAGCTAGTACCGCACCGAAACCATCGATTTATCAAATCCAGACGGTACACGAGCGGTCCACCCAAGTTCGGCGTGTTTCGATTACACGTGTTGTTGTAATCCCCTTTCGCCCGGAACGATCGCCATTCGAGCGAATGTTCAAATTTCGGTAATTTAGGTAACCGAACAATCGGGCGCTGTTCAAATCGGTGTACCTGCGTGGCGCACCGTGCCGGTTGGATAAAAATGTCGCACCGAGGCACGTTTCCGCCGCCGATCTAATGGCTGGCTGCTGCTGCTGCTGTTGGTGGTGGTGGCGGTTGATTCCTCCCGGGTGGTGTGCACGGGGCTGAGCATCCGGTGCGCATCGGTGTGTCAAACATGATCCGCAGATAGTCGTGTAACGTGCCCTTCCACCCTTTGCCGCGGTACGCGACCACGTGAGGCGCGCACCCGATGTGCTAATTCTTCCGTGGCATTAGCGTGCCGGCGGTAATTTATCACACCGGGGGTTCGCCCGTGCCGTGCCTTATCGGGGTCGGCCGGGGTTTTTTTCGGCAGGTTTTGGTTGATGTTGATGATCGGCGTTCGATCGGCATCCGGTGCTGGCGGTGTGCTGGCGCGCTGCTTAGTTTCCGAGCGCGACATCGCGGAACATCGCGCGGAAAACGTACGGCCCAGCGTTCGCAATCGTGTGCATTAAAAGCCCGGAGTCTCCCGGGTCCGTGCGCTTTGCCGGGCGCAATTAACGACGTAATAAAATTGAGGATTTATTGCGCCGGTCGATAAGGATGTGTTTCGGGTTGTGTGTGTGTGTGTGTGTTTTTCCTTCGCGCGACCGGCGGCAAGGGCGGGAACGGCGTGGTGGATTTGCCGTGGACTTTTATTATTTTTTACTACAGCTGCAACTCACTGGTGGCTTCGAAACTAATGCAAGGAAGTTAGGAAGTTAGGCGGCGACACGTTAGAGCCACTAAGCTCGGTCGGTGTGTATCGCTAGTAACGCTGGCCATAGTTGTCTCACACGGTTGATTTATGATTAATATGGCTGCGAGACGAAATGGCTGACTTAAAATTATTTTTATCGCTAATTTATGGCCCAAGTTTTTCGGTTCGGTATTCTGCCAGCGAAGATGAAGCTGTTCGTCGCTATTACTGCTTCCGAAGCGTTGAGGAGCAGTCAGAAACGGCTAGTTTGATCATCTCCGCAAAGCATATTGGAACAACAGTTTACACGTATGTTAAGAAAATTAATATAAATTAGGCACTTCCATTTTTTAACTATTTATAATGAAATAATGAGTTAGTTTGAGGCAAGTTTTGCGAAGATTTGTTTAATTTACGAAAGTATTGTATGTTCTGTTTTTTTTCTCATTTACTTAGAACGATATAGAAGTGACATTGAGTGCGTTTTAATAATTGATTTTAATTTAAAGTCTATGGAATTACTTCTCGAATTTGCATTCATCTTGGTGTACCTTGCACGAACCAGGTCATAGCAGGTTCTAAAGTGAATGTCTACGTATGTAAGATAACCTATTTAAGGTAATTCTACATTTTAACTACATGTTTAAAGCAATATTAATGTATCCGGATTGATACTGACCCCTTGCTTGTATATATAACAATCACCGAAACTGGTGTTGTATTAAAGTTGCTGATTGTCAGCTCTGTAATAATGTACTAAAACCCATTTAACTAATGCTGGAAAATTGCTGATCAGCGGTAATGTGTCCACGATGCCTTCCAGGTCCATTTCGATGCTACCTGTCAACCGATGCTACCTGTCATTGCTTCGGAAGCAGAGCGAACAACGTGCCACTGCAATCGGCACGATGAAGAAATACGGCACAAAGCCTGGATTCACAAGGGCAAAGCAATTTCTTGCAGCCGTAACCCACCCGTCCGAAATTGACAAGCACACCGGACTGGACCGCTCTGACACTTTTTTTTTTCGTTCACCCGTACCACTTTCACTTCGCACACGAGGCACGCAAACCCCGGGATGCTGAGATGAGTGACCGGTTGCGTGTGCGCCAGCAGCCGAGCTAACCGCAATAAACATAAATAATCACATAAATGACGGTGACACCAGCAGCGGTAACGACACTGCCGGTGGCATTGCAACCGATGAAAATATGTGCTGTGGCGATGATTTTAGGGCTGCCGCTGATGCTGCTTGCCGCACTGTACATGAATTATTGAAAGAATGGGTTTTTGTCCGGGGCCGGGTACGAGGGTTGTGCGTTTCGCCTTTCATTGTCCGTCCGATGGCACTGGCATTGGAGCTCCACATTCGCTCCGTGCCAACCGTTTCCCATTGATTGACGGAGCTGAACGGTCGAAAGATCTGCCCGGATCTGCGTCGGATGGCCGTACGGAAGATTGTGGCGCAGTAACCGGGTACGAGCCCTCGACGTTACAGTGATCGGTCGTTGCGTCCTCGGGATGAGCTCAAACTGTGTTAATCGTGTACGAGTCGAAAGATGCCACCGGATGCGGACTTTTTTTTGTTGCTCTGTTTGCTTTCAGGAGGTTATTCTTATTCTAGCTGTGGCTAGTTGGGACTGAACCTAACGATGGCGAATTGGGATCTGCTCGGTTGTAGCTTGTCCGCTGTACCATGGTTGTTGATAAACAATGCAGCAACGTCAACTTAGCTAGAGCGACTAGTTTATAATACAAGTTTGAATAGCTCTCAACAGTTCGAGCAAGTGCGGGATCGAGTAGACGTGGAGTTCGAGAAGTGATAACAATTCGAGCTCGAGTAGTGATAAAAATTGGGACGTCGTTTAATTAATATAGCGCTTTCTAGAACAGACGACAATCAAGTAAGAACGTTTAAGTGCTGGACTTGACTTCAAGTAACGATTTAAAGCACACTGTGGCTTGCGAGAGCTCGCAATCTGAAATATTAAAAGTCGGCTAGATTATCCAAGATTTTCAAAATATCGATTTTTTATTACATCATTGCTATTACGCAAAATTAGGCATAATTATGGGTGATACATTAAAAAAAAGTATAATTTCAGCAGAAATGTGAAGCCTAGAAATATATGAGCGCAAGAAGCTGAACCAGAACCCTTTGTAACAGGAAACAGGAAAAAAAATTCGAAGCTGGATCGATCACTGAACCAAATCGGGCTGTTGAAAACAATGAAAATAAGGATGATTTATTGTACGGGTTGAGATGAGTCATATAATGTAGCAACTGTAATTTTTATATTTACTTATATGATTTCTGATTTCGAATGCGGACCTTATTAGTTAAAGTTAGGTTAGATTGAGTTAAGATTTTGATTAGTTTTAGGTATAGGAATAGCTATCCAGCATGTCTAGAAATATATACAAAAAAAAACCTGCAAACTTCTTCCATTATCTCGATACCATCAAGTATATTGACAATGCTAGTTGTGAATTGCTATTTGACAACTCCAGCCATCGTTTCACATGGTTCAATTCCACCAGCCAATCCCAGACAACAGACCACATCAAAATCCCCACCACACAAAAGCACAAATAGTAAGGCTTGATGAAACCTTCAACAGAACCGACGGATTTCACTTTCACCACCGGGAGTCGTCATCACGTTGAACCCAACCGTCATCAAGCAAAAGAGTGGCAGCGGCAGTAGCACGTGGATCTGTCAGCACGGCTGGCTCCACGGGAATGTCACACTCGCGCCGTGAAGATACGACCGATGTCGTTTTTCCGTGCGACGGCGGAGTCTCTCCTCCAGCAACTTCAGCGCACCCGGGGCTTTGAATTCTTTATGAAAGTCGACCCCGAGCATCGGCTGATGATGTTGCTGCACGACGCTGGCGATGTGTTCCGCACTGGGTCGTGACCGGGGCGTCGGTTTGCGTTTCCTTTGTCGCTGGTTTCGGGTTGGGTTTGATTGATTTTAGCATAAATTATCACACTGTGCGCCTCGGGTGCGGCTTTCGGGTTGCGGCTCACAGTAACGCAGTAAGCCCGCGCGGACACGGGTCAGAACATCAAACGAATGCGGCAAAGTCAGGTGGATGTGGACGTGCCTGCGCCCTGTTCGTCCCATCTGTCCTGCTGGCAACAATTTCATTTTGAAACGTAGGATCTGCACTATAGCAGCAGCGATGGAATCAAGCGAGGCAAGCAGGAAAACAACACCACAAACTTGCTTCCAAGAAGATAAAGAATCGTCTATAATTTTCATCTCCAAATCCTCGACCATAACGAGGGTTGACGGTGTGCGCTACCTTAACGGAAGGAAGAAAAATCAGCCCAAATGGAAAAAAAAGACACCATTTCCCGGGGTAAGATCATTGCTAGCCGCCATCAACCGAAAGTCGGGTATCATGGCCACGCCGACAGCGATGC
Source organism: Anopheles punctulatus (assembly GCA_000956255.1). Lineage (NCBI taxonomy): Eukaryota > Metazoa > Arthropoda > Insecta > Diptera > Culicidae > Anopheles > Anopheles punctulatus. The sequence continues at coordinate 12,091 of JXXA01018075.1, forward strand.
GGCTTTGGATGCGGGCTCTCGATGTCTGTTTGGGCATCGCGGAGGCTTCGTTAACGTCGTTTGATTTGCACGGTGCGCTCCGTGCCTCCCAAACCCACCAGGAGGCACCGGAGAACTTTGCTGGTGCAAAATGAGAGCAAAAAATAAAAAACTCGAACGAAACGAAGAGTTTGCATTTGCGGGCCCGTCGGTGCCGCGTAAGCGGAATAAGCCGCAGCAATCTGTTCCACAAACACTGCACTAAGAGCGGACATTGCGACATTGCGCGTCGGGTTGAGCACCGGATTTTGGACACACTTTTGCGAGTTCCGTGCGCCTGTCGGAGGTTACGGGCTTTTTTTTTGCCTACCGTCTTGTCGGATCGCAAAGAGAAGCGAAAAAAAAAGTACACCAACTAGAGGTCGGAACAGGTTATTTTCGGAACAACGCCATCTTGCTGCCCAGGCCTGTACACTTTTGGGGTCCGGCGTGCATGTCTTTTCGTTCGGCGTTCGGGTAGGCGCTGACCGGCTGATTGAATTGAACGATCTGTCGAAATCAGGAACATGAACAGGGAGATGCTTTCTTTATAACCTTTGATCGAGCGTTTTATTTTCTTGCGAGGGGTTGGCAGAAGAGCAAAAAAAA